>JAGVVM010012281.1:0-12022 GCA_019149425.1 Psidium friedrichsthalianum
ACAGTAATATTCATCCTCTCTCCTCTTCTCTCGCTTGCCGACGTTTACATTCTTCCTCCGTGGACATTCATTAGATCGCTGCCCGCGGTTGTATTACCCCGGTAACCCTTTATCGCCCGGTTTTCACTACGGATTAGGATTCGCAGTTCTTGGTGCTTGCGTCCTTGTCCTTGTCCGCTTCGCTCACAGAGGCTTCCTACCACCTTGTCTTCTGGACGTCGCTCCATGTTAGAGCGATTGCTATACACATTCTTCCCCACCGAACTGCTTTCCCCCAAATTTCCATAATTGTTCCTCCTACCCCTTTCCTGTAGCATTACTCTCTGCTTTTCATCGCCATATTCTTCGCCTCAGACAGGTTCCGCAGACTTGTACTCCGAATTTTATCGAATGAAGGGCTTTAACCATCGAGATATCTGGCTACCTGCTGCCCCTCCGTCTCTGACAGATTATTACGCTCCGCCAGTCTCATAAACTCCGCCTATACTCATGTATGGATCGAGTCCCCTGCTGGCAGCGTTGGTACTGCTACGGAACATAATCTGTTCATATCAGGTGGAAGGAATTCTTGCTTCAACAACCTCTTCATCCTATGCCAAGTTCGCACTTATCTCGCCCTTCTCTCTCTCTGCGATTCTGCAACCTCTCCCACCATGCAGATGCTCCCCCCTTTATCTACACGCGACTATCGCACACGCTTTTCACTAGGGGTCTCCATATAATCGAAGAACTTGTCGATATCAGCAATCCAGTCTAAAAATTCCTCTATTCCCAGGCCTCCATTTAAATAAGGAATATCGACCTTTAATTTAAAGTCGTTACCTTCTCGATCGTCATAACGTCGCCTGCCGCCATACCCCCTCCGGAATCTCCCATGGTGTTTGCCTTACCGCCATAATCAGTGAGCGCTTCTTCAGCAGATTCATCTTCCTCCTCCTCTGAGCTCCTCTGAAGATAGCAGGTTATTCCGCCTGCGGACAGGAACAAATCTCTCGACAGGGTTACCACGAGCAATATCTGCACCTGGCCTTCTGCCATGCTGTCTATTCCGGTTCGCATCAACACCGAGAGCTTCAAACCGATCTGCTATGTCGTCAAATCGTTCTTCAATGCGACGCAGCTTTGATCGAGTTGTTGATCTAGGTGTTCCTTCAAACGCTGCTCCAACGTTGCAGCGCGTCGTCCCCAAGGATCGGGGCTCCAGTCTCCTGATCATCGTCAAGAAGACCACCGCCTCTTCCGCCGGTCGCCATAGGCTCTGATACCACTGACGCAGCGTAAAACGCGTAGAGAAGCGAAAAGTCGCAGAAACGTAATACAATCTTCAAAATTTGATATCAAAATATTCTGTCTCCCAAACATCATAAAACACCTTTTATATCAGGTGTAACCCTAGCCCCATTAGGTCTCTAAAAATAACCACGAAATTACAAAAACGCCACCAAGCGATAAAATTGCTGAAATAAAATAAATAAAGAAAATTGTTTGAGCTCCAAGTCATCAATTCTTCGACTTCCGCTGGGATTTTTGCCTATCCAACCGATCCAAAAACGCATCGCTAATACTCTCCTATCACACTCCAAATGTAAATATAATACAAATTTAAGTTATTAAATGAATACGTGATTTTTTTTTCACTGAATATTCTAACACTAAACGCGACTCATTAATGAAGAAAAGGTTCATTTTTACAAGAATATCTGGTCATTGCTAATGAAATTTTGTATTTTCTATGTTGGTTGATCATGTTAAAGTAGAGGTGAGCAAATTAGACCGGATCGGTCCAAACTGGCTAAGTTGGTCTAGTTCTTGAGTGGGGTGGTTTGGTTCCGAATCCTAATAAATAGAACTGATGACCGAGTGGTCCGGTTCTTAGTTCCATAGTGGATGAGACCGGACCAGACCGCTCAGAATATATATAATTAGAAAAAAAAATTAAAGAATTAGTTAACCTAATTTTTCCTTCTCGTGCTCGACATTCACTCCTCTTTTCTAGCTCAACGTTTATCTTGCCTTCCACATCGTACCCTCCAATCCTGTTTGTTGATACAGAGTCTCCGATCGTGTTTTGTCTTAATCATTGTGTTTTTGTCTTGATTATTTATACAAACACTATATTTTGCTCGCACTTGAATTCGTGAAGTACAAAATAATTTCACTTTGGAGCCTAATTCTTTCTAACTTGGGAGAATAATGCTGAAACATAATCTATTTCAATTATTTTAAGTATTTTTTCTCCCTGATTTAGTTTTTTTTACATTTTTCAGGTGATAATACTTATATAATGATTATACGATGATCATGCGTATGTTTTTTAGATTGGATAATTGAGATTGGAAATTGTTAGTTTTAGATCGGAAATTGTTAGTTTAGATCAAAGGGTTAGATGTTTATAAGCAACTAGTGTTAGCAATTCTACCAGAATCGTTTTGAACCGAACAACCGATCCTAGCCAATCTGATCCTAGTCCAGACCGAGATTATTGATCGGTCCTCAGTTCCATATCGGACCAAATCAGATCGACTGCTCAGACCATGCACACTCCTATGTTAAAGGGAGAAAAACTATAACCTTCTAATGTAAAATCTAATTTTTTTGTTCGACCAAAGTTTTATGTGCGCATGTATAAAAGAGTAAATAACATTCTGGTGAATCTTTCTAAGCAAAAAAAAAAAAAAACGGAGGTGTGTAATTGAATAACGTATTTGGTTTCAGGATAAGGGTGTATGATTAAATTACTAATCATACTAGGCTTAAGTACACTACAAGTGCTAAACGTGTACGATATTCACTTTAGTGCTAAAACTTTTAAAATGATCACTTAAATGCCAAAAATTTTCAAGACAATAATTTAAGTGCCAATTTTTTTTGAAAAAATATTATTTCAATGCCATAACTTTCAAAACGATCAATTAAGTGCCAATTTTTTTTAAATGATAACTTAAATGTCAATTTTTTTAAAAAAAATGATCATTTTAATGCCACATTCAGAGATAAGCATAATCCTCTTTGGAGAATAACTAATTATAAAAACATCAATCTGCTACAATAGAGTATAGCCAAAAACTAATTCCTTTTCTGGGTAAATATAACATGTGATATGATACATTATTGTAATGTATGTTTAACTAATGAATGGAAATTCCTTAAAAGATTCTGAGTAGGCAATCGTGTCAAATGATAGACAAAAAGTAATCAATGGTGAATTTATACGTATTGCTATTCAATCTAAGTATGTCTAGTTTTTCGTGTCTAGCAGTGCATATGCGGCCTTGTTTGATGGGTCCATGTGCTCCTTGAGTTCTCATGCTCGAGGAGTCAGGGATTGATCGGCTTGGTTACTTCTAGTGTACACGATGGCGGAACGATTAGATACCACTTTTTACTTGTAACGTCCTAGGAAATTATCTCCATATTTTATTTAGTGATAAAGTTTGGGATTATTGATTTAGACTACAGTTTATTTTAGTTTGTACCTTCTATTTACAACAACAAAAAGAGTATACGTCTATTTATATTGTTTTAACGTGATACCCTTTTTTCATTGTTTTTCATTTCATATGTGCTATTTCAAATAATTGTCGCTACTATTACTCCAAAAACATGCAAAAATTAGAGAACGAACTTTAATAAATGCATATTCTTAAAGTACTATAAATGTCGAAACCCAAAACCATTGCTACTCACATTTTAAAATGGAGCTCACGAGTGAAATCATATAATACTTCCATAGAGCATTTCTTATTTTCAATCCATTTCAAAAAGGAATCATAAAACAAACTTTTTTTTTTTGGTCGAAATCGGATTTCTTTATTTATCACTCAAGATTCAAAGGAGCTATCCTCAAAGAGGGGGCATCAACACAAAAGTAAATCCTATAGGATTTGGGGAGGGTTTGAAAGCCAAAACGCATGTAACGAATCTAAATGGGCTTCTTTTGCCAGCCGAGCCAATCGGCCACATGATTCGCCGATCTATCACAGTGGGCCAAAGAGACGTTTTTAAGAAGCCCAAGCTGGGCCTGGACTTCACGCACGATCGGTTCGATCTCCCACGGGGTTGGTTCTGTGCCAAGTACAGCCCAAATAAGTGAACAGCAATCTAACTGTAAGTACATCTTCTCCGTTGAACTGGATCTAAGTGAGAGAGTCTTGATAGCTTCCAACAACGCTAACGCTTCTGTTTGGAGCGGCGATAAAGATTTGATTTTTCTTGCAAAACCTTCGATTAACACACGGAGGAGTCTCGGATGACACCAGCGATCCTCCGAAGGAACTCCCAGTGATGAAAGAGCCATCGATGTTCATCTTCAGATCTCGGTTCTTTCCGTGGTTCCCTGGCACAAGGTGGTCTGGACTTTTCTCTGTTGTCTCAGGGTTTTCCTTTGTTCCATCTTCTGTAGCTGCTGATGGTGGCTTTCACTACTTCGATTAGGGTCTCAAAGTTGGGGTTTTTTTGCTAAACACACTGTTATTGCGAGCTTTTCATATTTCCCAGAGCGTCACGGCAATTTCCTCAAAAACACGATATGAGTATCTGGTCACAAAGCTTTAAAGGTGTAGGCAACCCAAATCGCAATGCGCATCCTAAGTCATGAAAATGGTAATCAATATCCAATCCGGATTTTATAAAAGAAATGCGACAAATACTTTCACTTTCTTTTCAAATACCATGACCTGCCGCATGTATCTTATATCGTAATAGATGCTAAATTTTCAAGATATGATATTTTGAAATTCGTAAGAGATAAAATCACCACTCACACTAACCAAAAGTGAATACAAAGGGTGCGCCATTATTCGAAACAAAAGAAGTATTAACTAATGTCGAACTTACATGCAAATTAACTCGACTGCAATCTCCTTATGCTATCTTTTGCAGACCGTTCCACACAAGCACCAAACTTGTCGTAGGAAAGTAGCAAGCTAGGCTAGCGCGACGGGAACTTTGGGCTCATCAAATATCTTTTTTATTGAATTTCGTTTAAGCGAGCTCTAAATTTAAAGAATTTCGCAGTACTACAAAATTCAATGCTCCTTCGACCTAAGATCTAGACAGCAACTAACGAAATACACCGCAGAACATTTGGCTTATGGTTTCTCACTCGAGACTGTTTAATATCTATAATTGCAACTGTGGAGTGAATATGGCGGATGCAAGCCCTTTCTTCTTCTATTAGAAGAAAAAGAGAGGAAATGAAATGTGGTGGTGGAGCTCTAATCAGTTTCGTGGGTCATAATTAGTTTCTCCTTTTGCAATTTTATGCTTGATGTTGAAGAACTCGTGTCGAGCTGGTTTCTTATGAATCAACTCACATTTGGAAAGCAGTCTTTGCTAAAGAGTTGAGCTTTATGATTAATAGATACATTGAGAACAGAGAGGGAGAAGCAGCGCTCCATCGGTTTCATTGGACTCCCCGGAAACGGACCAAATATGTTGATTCATTGGAAGACCTATCTAAGGATTCTATTGATCCATCTAGTTTTCGATCACAAAAATCAAGAACCGATCCTTCCGATCTGGTTCCCAATTTTGAGCGGGACCAAACCAGATTGGAATTCCTAGCTCTTTTTACTTTAGCAATTTAGTTTCACAATAATTCCCCAATCCCGCACAAGAGCTCACATTTGTATGTTTGTGCTTGATTACGGTAAGAGCTTCCATTGGTGAGTTTGCAACTGAGAAATTTATATAAAGGTTTCATTTGTTTTACGAAAAATGAATAATTTGAAAAATATATTCTTAAAAATAATTGCTCGTATTGCTTATGAATATTATAAACGAACAATCCTTTTACTATCAACGAAAATGTTCAAACACAAATGATTGTCGATGACGAAAATAAAGGTTCCATTTGTACGTTCGTGCTTGATTACAGGCAGAGGGCTCCCATTGATGAGTTGCAAGTGAGAAACTTATATAAATTTTCGTTTGTTTCATGAAAAATGAGTGGTTTAAAAAATATCTTCTTAAAAATGATCGTTCGTATTGCTTACGAATATTATAAACGAACAATGCTTTTACTATTAACAAAAATGTTCCGACATAAATTATTGTCAATGACGAAAACATTTAATATTGACTAATAATTATAAACGATACAAAATGATTATTTTTAGAAAAATATTTTGCAAAGTATTTATTTTTGCGAAAATAATTGAACGCAGGAGATAGTTACACATACAAAATAATTCCTTTTATTGGAATTCTCATTAGATATTGCGATCAATTGCCAGTGCTTGCGGAGATGACAGAAACGACGGTGACGGTGGGAGATGAGGGTAGAGGCGCGAGAGGGGGATGAGGAGGGGGGATGAGATGCTTAGTTAAATTTGTAAATAATGAAGATTATTTAGACGACTTCAATTCAAAGCCAATTTGGCATTTCCATTTCATTACATTGGTTCGATTTTTACTGAGTTAGCATCCATAGTAGCAAAAGCCACACCAAGGCTCTCTTTGTTTTTTGAAAAATATCTGGTTTTTGAAAAATAATTTTCAGGAAGTCATTTTTCAGGAAAATGACGATATTTTTCAACATTTGACTGAAATTTGAAAATAAATTGAAAATAGTTTTCGTCATTTGGTATAAAAAATTTGATTTGATTTTCTAAGTCTTTCTTTTATCCAAAAATTGTTGAAGTGGACTTAACCATCTTACATGGCATGGCCGTTTGGACAATTTTTGTAATTAAAAAAATTAATTTATTAATAATTTTTTGTTTTTATAGTTTTTAATAACTTTTTTTTTTTTCTGAAATGTGAGGTGTTCTATGATTTTGGAGGGAAATATGAGACCATATGGTCTCGAATCTCCAAATTATGACCCTTGAATTAATCGAAAAGTCCATATTGCTTGCTTAATGGCTAAGGACGACTCTCATTGGAGTGCATTTGGGTCATAAGGATTGGTGACTTGGCATCATGGATGGGCAAGATCAAATGGCAATTGGTTGGCTTGGATTGTCCCTTCACGTGGACTGATGACTAGGGAATGAGCATTTTGGTAATTCCTCAAAGTGGCAAATCGGTAATTTTGCAGTGTGATGGAGGGGTGGGCGCCAGCCTTGGCTGGCGCCGGTCGGACGGCTAAGATTGGCCAAAAAAATGTGATTGGGTTTAGCCGATCGAGCCGGGTTGGCTCAAACCCCTCTTTTTTTGCCCCAATTTTCCTAATTTCATCCAGTTGAGCTAAACTAAGGGTTATTGTAATGATGTGAGTGAAATTGAATTCAATTGAATCAATTTGGTCCACTCATGCTAATTTGTTTTGATCATATTGTTAACTGATTTCTTACTTTCTCCAATTTCTATCAGAATTACCCCATGAGTCATGTGACTAAATTTTAATAATACTCGATTGATCAAATGGACCTCAATTATTCAAATTGGCTACTAGTCTTGTATGGGTCAAGCCCATTTGGATCAATTGGATTAAACCCTCCTCAAGTTATGTACTAGTATCTCATAATTTGATTCAATTAAGCTAGTACAATGTTGGTGAATTTGCCAAAATTGACATTGGATTCGTGTTCATGCACTTAATTGGACTCAATTGAAGCAAATTGGCAAAAATTGACTGAGTTAATGAGAAGACTCATCTCTCCCAGGTGAGAGTTTTTCCCTCTTCCCTCTCAAGAGTTTGCCCTACCTATGGAGGTAGTGACCCTTAAACCCTAAATACATTCCCATTTTCCCCCCTTTGTCACTCCCAGCCCTGTCCCACCATTGCTCCTCTCGGATCCCCTCTCCTCTCTCTCCCTCCCATCTCTTAGCCCCACCTCTCCTTTACCCTATTCCATCGGATGCACCTTGTTGCCCCTTTGTCTCTGCCCCACCTCCATCCAGCCTTTGCTCGCATCAGCTTTCCCGTCTTCTCATGGCAATCTTGGGGGTATAGGGTAGCGGCCCCAGACCCTCAGGCAAAGCCTCCCCCCGGTCTTGTCTCGCGGCTCTTTCTCTGGGTATCCCTTCTTGCAGATCCTGTTTTCATTGGAGCAGCCCTTTCTCCGTAAACATGTATAGGGAGTCAGGTAAAGAGCAAAGGTTAGCAACTCTATGCAAAAAACTGGGTAATCTACTAAAGGAAGACCACGCAGATGAGGTGCTTGACAAAATGTCTATGGAGAAAAGGAACTTGTGTAACCTTACTTTGCTGGGTATGTTGTATTCTAACCCAAATGTCAATCTCCAAGCCTTCCTTAATACCATGAAGAAAGCGTGGAGGACAGAAGAGGTAGTAGGTGATGTTGTCTCGTCGGGGTTGTTTTCTTTCACTTTCAAAACAGAGGAGGTGATGCAAAGGGTTCTAAATGCTAGCCCTTGGTCTTTCTCAAGCAATCTCCTATCCTTCAACAGCTCAACCCAAAGATCCCCATTTACTGTCACAATTTCTCTCACTGTGCTTTCTGGGTGCATGTGATCGGCCTACCCCTCTTGATGATAAATGACAGCATGCTACGTAGATTGGGTTCACATATTGGAGAGGTACTTGAGGTGAAGATGGAAGCCAAGGAAGAAAGCCCCTGCACGATGGGCAAGATTAGAGTGGCAGTAGACCTCTCAAATCCTCTCTTACCGGGGCTAGTGGTGAATTTGCAAGGAGAACAGCTATGGATAGACTTCAAATACGAGCGCCTACCCCGCTTTTGTTACTCTTGCGGGAGGATAGGACACTTCATGACCAGCCGTAACCAAGAACCCAGAAAAGGAATAGAAAATGAAGACATAAGAGATTGTAACTTCGGCGCATGGCTGAGAGCAGAAGTGCGGGAGGCCAGCCCTTTTTGAAGCTATTCTATGAGAAAGAACTCCCTGAACCTGACTTGGACGAAACTATCCCGGAAACTCCAATCCAGGAAATCACTGAGAAACTCTCGACCCCCAATGTTTCAGAGCATCAACAGCCCCCCAAACCTATAGAGCTAGAAGTTATCGAAGCGACTGAGACGCCACAGAGAGAGGGTAAGGAGAAAATGGAAATGGAGACGACCCTAATGAGGAAGAGAAGCCAGGGGAAAGTTCTGCTCATATCAGACTCCCCATGGCCAGAGACATGCCTAAAGAACACAACAAGCATCTCTAAGAAGATTAAAAAGAAGACAGAAGTACCAGCTCTGAAAAAAATCCGCCGCAGCTGTTGACACCTGGTTTTTAATCATCATTTCTCTTTCGAAATTAATAGAAAATTCATAAAAATTCATAAAATAAAAAAATCAACTTTGGAGACCTTAGCCAAGCCTAAGGAACCAATTTTGACCAAAAAATGATTTTCCATATTTTCAGTATTTTCGGTATTTTTTTATTTATTTATTTTCGAAAATTAATAGAAAATCCATAAAAATTCATAAAATTAAAAAATCAACTTTGAAGACCTTAGCCAAGCCTAAGGAACCAATTTTGACCAAAAAATGGTTTTTCATACTTTTTGCATTTTAATATTTTTTAGAAATTAGAAAGATATTTGAAAATAAAATTGCGTTTGAGGCCACAAAAATAGGGAATAAATAGTCAGTATTTTTCTTTTAATTTTCTCTTCATTTTGATCAAAGAAAATTGGCAAAAATTAATTTCGGATCGGGACTCACTTTGTTTTTCCCATTTTTAGATTAATAAAAAAAAATTTGTTTGTAGAAAAATTCATTTTAGCTCGATAATTTTCAATTTTTGCTTCTCTAGAGTTGTGACATTATCTTCTAATAGTCCAAATTTTTCAATGGTCTGATGGTGTAACTTTCGTTGTTACGTCCGGTTTTCCAAATTCAGTTTATCATTGGGAGCGATATTGTGGTCGATTCCGAGCTCTTGCGCTTGTAAGCGTCAAAGTCAAATGTCTCACAAATGTTGGCTATTTTATCAACGTGATGGAGCTCTGAGAATTTATGTGCTGGGTTACAACCAAGGGAAACAGTGAACCCATGAAGATATGTATTCGGTCTTTTTTGGGGCTCATTTGGTTGGTATATAAAGAGACAACCTCGATGGTTTAAACTAATTCCATTGTCCTGAGATTATGGAGAAGATGCAATTTCACGAAGGCTAGGCAATATCAGTCTGCACATATAGAAAAAGCAACGTAGGATCCGAATGAATGAAGTCAATTGGTGGATTTGTCTTCTTCTTTACCTTGGCCCATTGAGATCAACGTTTAATCCCCTGGTTACACGAATTCTAGGCAAGAGTCCCACCATGAGCCACTATGAAACCATCATGCCGAAAACAAAAGAAGTCAAAAAAAAGAGAGAACAATTTAGAGTGGTGACTTTCGGCGTGCACCTACCGTAAGTGGAGGACTTTGGGTCTGAAAAAGAAGGATAAAAATTTTGGGGAAATATGAAAGATAGGCTGGACCGTCGCATTAAAATTTATTGTTTTGATAGGGTTCATGAGGATTCCTTCGTCCACGAGCACAAAAGAGGAAGCGGACAAGTGATTATGGGGACGGCTAAAAAGAAGAAAGACATCAAGTGGATAGAAGATAATCTAGCGGGCTTTTTCTGATGAGCGGCAGACAAAAGGCATCTTGGGAGACACGGATGATGGAGGAGAGCTTTTGCGCATTTGGAGCTACTTTCGGTTCCTCTGGAGAGAGGGTTGATAGTGAGCAATAATAAAAAGAAAAGAGGCACCCGTTTCATCAGAGGAGGGTGGTGGAGACTACTCGCCTAGGTGGGTCTTCTAGTTACTTTATTGACCAGGAAAACAGCATCCGTCATTCAACAATGGGGGATGAGAGAAAAGAGAGGGAGGATTTCTTTTCTCCTGGATGGAAAAATCTCGTGGGGGGGGGGGGGGGGGAGCAGCTGGAAAAAGAAAAATCTCTCTCGATCTCTATGGCGTCCAGGGGCATCTACCAAGAGGACGCCGTCGTTCGACAGCCCACCTCTCCTGCCAAGCCACGGAGATCTCCAAAACGTCGAAACTATCATTAAGGAAATCCCGAAGCTGCAGAAATTCATAGAGAAAGTGAAGAACTTTCTTCACGAGCCTGAGATCCAGAGAACGGGCAGTGCTGTTGCTGCCGAGAAGAAAGGTCGCTGGGCGGACCTGTCAATGCAACGGCGGGGGGGCGCTCTTCTGGGAGTTCGTTCTCATAGTCCAAGAAATTTTTATTAAAGAGGGGAGTTTCTTCCTTTAACTCTCTGGGTCTGTCAACATATATATTCATGATTATTGAGTTACAAAGAAGGTCGTGGTTCGTCTTCTCTGTTACTCTTTGACCACAATTCTTTCACAGTGCAAAGAAGCATTGCATGGCCATTGGGTGCGACACGTTCAGCCTAATTGCGAGGACCGACGGCCGGGCTTCTCGAGCAGACGCGTCTCGATGTACAGCGAGAGGGTAGATGTGAAAGACAGGGCATGCAACGCGAGCGGGTGTTGCCAGACCCCGATACCCGACATGCTCCTCAATTACCATGTCAACGTGAGCTTCATGAGCATAGAGCGGATCGTGCGTAAGAAGCATGCTATTATGGCAATTGGTGTGGAGGAGGAACCATAAGACCTTGTCAAGAAAATGCCAGATCCTGACCCTCAAAGAATGATCAGAGCATATTGCCAATCTGCGGCTGCGTTGAATCTATTGAGGACTTTCAAGAATGCAGGTCATGCTGCCACGCGGAGGGTCACCCAGTGGAACCTGGATTTCACCGAGCAGGGCGAGCAAGGAAATGGAAACCTGCGCGAGGCAAATGGACGAGGCGTGTGGGAAGGAGATCTTGTTGAGGGTTTTCTTCAATGACGGTTATCCCTCGACTGACTGCTGCATGTAACTCGTGGAAACGAGGAAGCCATGCCACGACAAGTGGGTTAAGTCGACGGTCTCGTCACCACAGCGCTGGGAGAACTCGAAAACGATCCTGCGGAAGAACCAGAGAACCTGGAGCGAGCCACCCTTCGAGGCGAATCATCCTATCCTTATGTCGCTTTATGCTCTCCAAGGTCTGACGTGGACTGTGGGAAAGAGATCTTCTCAAGGATTTTTCTGTGGCAAAGGGGAGCTCTGCTAAAAAAAGGAGAA
>JAGVVM010012282.1:0-16285 GCA_019149425.1 Psidium friedrichsthalianum
TAAAGAAAGGACATTAATTGAAAAATTAATGTAACCAAGTCACCGGACTTATAATTAATCTCTACTTCGTACAAATAAAATAGTTTTTCTCGTTATTTATTTAAGTTTTCAATCAACCTACCAGAAATAATTAGTGGTCACTCCAAGATGAATCTTTGCATGAAATTAAACCTAAATTGCAATTGATAGGCCTTAGGCGTGTTCGAATTAGGTTAGTCAATTAAGTAACCTAATATCAATTAATTAACCTAAAAATCTATTAACCTAAAATTTTACGACAAACTACAATCTAACCACCCCATGACTTGAATAGTCACACTCAAATCCTTCACGCTCTCCTTGGTCACGATTCAAGCATCCCACAAAAATTTTGGCTAGAATTTGCGGTTTGGAACCCCAACCTTTGAAAATTCCTTTCAATTTAGCCCAATTTTGGCCCCTTTAATTCTAATTTCATGGAAAATGTGAAATAAGGGTGACGAGACTTACTGACGCGTGGGGACACCAGGGACATTCCTTCGAGGCTTGTGGGTATTAAGCGTTCCTTTGTTCCAAACATTTAGATGCCGAGGTAACAAAAATTACAATGTCTTTGACTATTAATCGCAGTGAAATGAACGCAAAATTGAGCAGGACAGGTGTTTTTTGGGTAGGGATCGAATTTTGCCGTTATCGATTAATTTGATTGCTGAATTTTCGTAAAATGTACCTACAATTAGGGATGAGCAAATTGGACTGACCAAACCGGAACTGCCCGGACTGGACCGGAACCGGTGGTCCAGTTCCCGCTTCTATAGAGGTGTGGTCCGATTCCCGGTTCCCAGTTCCTAGGACCGGACCGCCCGGACCGGACCGCCCGGACCGGACCGCCCGGACCGGACCGCCCGGACCGGACCAGTCCTTTTTTAAATTTTTTTTCTTAATTTGGTCTGTTAATCTCTTTGGCTCCTTGGGCCTCTTATTTTTTGCTATTGGGAAGTCATTTTATATAGACATTGAAGTTCTATAATGTTATTGATTTCAACAATTAGAGAGTAATTTGAGCTACATTTTTTTTTGGTCCCGTCCGGTTGGTTCTGTCCGGTCCGGTCCGGTCCGGTCTATTTGTTAGTCCAGTTTGATCCGTTTCCGGCTCTGAAAAATTGAGAATCGGGACCACCGGTCCAGTTTCTGATTTTTGAGGAGAACCGGACCACACCGGGAACCGATCACCCCTACCTACAATGATTTTCCTAGTTTCCAAGTGCAAAGAAAATATGATATGAAACAAAGATGCAATATGGTGTAACGTCAGCCAACTTTTTTGGGTTAGGGGTCAAATTTCAATATGAGTTCATTTCCCTAATTTCTTCCAGAAACGCAATGACAATCTATCAACAAAATTTAATTGTCAACAATATACTAAATAACTAAAAATATATATATGCAAGAATTCAACATTTTCTGAAAACAATTTTTTTTTCAAAATCCGTAAACGAATTTTTGGGCAAAAATGTAGGTGTTTACACCAAGTAGACCTCCATAAACAAAAAAGAAAATATCTTCCATAAAGTGAGTAAGTTCTCTCTCATTCCAAAATCTCTTGCTCCATTGCTTAAATTTCGTTCTGTTCGTCCTTTCCGTAGCATCTTGCACTCCCATAACCCCCCTCAGAATATCGCACCATCACTCAGCCTCGTGTTCCTCATAAGTCATAATATCGCCAATGTCACACGTCCCCTCCTTCATGGGCTTTTGCTTCATGACCCATGTCTCGATCCTCCTCGCTTCGCTGTCCGGCCAGGTGCTCGGCGTCCTGGTGCTGTTCTGTTCACCAAAGAAACGTCAAGCCTTTCGTGCTGAGATCACAGAGAGACCCGAAAGTGGCTAAACTCCTGGTGAGGCTGGAGTGCGGGGTTTTGATGGCTTTTGTTGCTGATGGAGTTGGTGGTGTTGCTGCTGATGTGCACCGTGCATGGTTGTTGGGTGACGGAGCACGAAGTGTTAGGCGCGGAGAGGATGCGGCGGCGAAGAAGCAGAGCATGATGGGATTTATGGGCCGGTGGCCAACGCAGCTAAGATGACGGAGGTCTCCAAAGAGTTGGATGAGAGGATGTGATGCAGACTGATTTCAAAGGCTGAGATTCCATTGAATTGAAATTATTGTTTTGCTCGGTTGGCTACATCAGAAATTCCTTGTGTTGGGCCACTAGTTGGGTTTGCGGGCATCTTGGAAGTAAGGAAGAATTTGTATGGATCTTTCCTTTATTTGAATTGTTGAACACCTATTGAATATCGATGGCCACGTTGCCGAATCTTTGAGAAATTAGGTTCACTTTAATACGACAAAGAGCAATGAAGTATACAAATAACACATTGAGACAAGTTGTGCACTTCACTGCATACATTAAACTTTAGTATAAGTATAGCTGATATCACAATTTAAAAGTCTTAAAACATGAGTACAAACCATAATATTCGCAACTCACACGTAACAAGTGCAAACAAAGATCACCACAAATGCCCTTGTCCACTAATAAGCCAGGATTATTCCCAAAGCTTTAGGGGACGGTAGAGGTAAGGCCAATAGGTGGATACGATCATTTCAAAATACAAGTGAATATGTAAGATTGCGAACAATATGACAGGGATGGCACCCAACAAAGTAACTGGGATGTAAATCCGCTTGAAATGGTCGCTCATGACAATGGTAAAAGCAGAGCCGAATGACACCAGCATAAAGGCCAAAGAGAGGAAGAGAAAAGTGAGGCCCAATATCATCTTTGTTGGTAGTGAGTGGAGGAAATCTTCTGCCTTATGGCGTGAAGTTAGGATAGCCAAGAACATAAGGTGGCGGTGACAGAGGAAAAGAGAGCAAGAGCGTCTGCAAGCGCAAACACGAGGAAGGAGCTCTTTTTCAAGAAGTCTGAGGTCCTTGTATGATCATCATTGCCCCTGGTGTTGTAAAAACTGCAGCAAAAGTTACTGTAATAATGAGGGTCGAGACGAGGATACAAGATGATGATGTATCCTTCATCCATCGCCCTGCCTCTTTGAGCAATTGTTGCGATTTTCTACAAAATTATCCCAGTTCAGAGTTTTTGAATAGGATCGATGCCATTTGGAAGCCACCTCTGGAAAAATTAAGGACATCTATCAATGTAAATATAAATAAAAGCACAAAAGTGTTGCAAACAAATAAGGTGAACCGACCTCAATTTTAAGATTTTAGAAGAAGGATCGCTTGCATCATCCAGTACCTTCAGAAAAATTAAAGATGCCTATCAATGTAAATATACATTAAACAACACAAATGAGTGGTAAACAAATAAGATGACCGACCTTAAACCACTGGAGTTCCCTCTGCATAAGAAACGGTGCTCCACAAACATCTGTCGATTGACATCTTGGTGACCATTCTACTACTGTCTTCATCAGTTCTTCCTCATTTCACCAGTCAATAATGGAATTGTGCTGGGTGAGTTCACTAGTCTAAACAACTCCACATTCCGTCCTTTCACAACTTCTTTCATCAAATGTTGTGAATTTTTTATTCCACGTCAACTCCGGAAAATGCTCGAAACATAACTTGACAATTTCAGAGATTCCGCTAGATGCGGCCTTAAGACAATCCTGGAAAGAACTCAAGGTTTTCCTGAGTCTTCGTAGGATCCTTCGTCTTGGTAAGAACAAGATTTGCAAACTCCAGCGAGCATTTGTGCCTCAATCCAATCCTTTTGATCAGAAGTGCTGCACGTACATCAAATAAGCTATTTTCCAAACGATGGAGAGTTAAAAGTTTAAATAGGCATTCACATTTGCGCCATGTTCTTATATGTAGTAGTAGAGAATCATAAGGTAGAATCGAGAAAGCAAGCTTTATATGGTTTGACAATCAAAATGCATGCATCAAAGAACAGATGGATCTATCCATGAACACCCAATACCATAAGAAAAAGAGTTCTTTTTTTTCCTAAAAAAATTGGTAGATTCAGCGACAAATCAATAGACTTGGTTTCTATTGATTATTTTTACAAATTCCCCCAACATATAATATACTGTTTAGACTTAGAATTGAATCTTATTGAATCGTATTGTTACATACAAATTGAGAGCGAGTCCATATTACTACCTATGATCTCAAGGGATAACTGAAAATTAGTAGATTCAGCAGTGGATCAATAGATATAATCTCGATTGATTATTTTCACAAATTCCCCTAATGGATATTATACCATTTAGACTTGGGATTGAATCTTGTTGAATCATATCATTACATACAAATTGAGAGCCAATCCATGTTAGAACCTACAATCTCAAAAGAATATACTGATAATATCAATTTACACTTTAAACTTAGGAATCTCTAACCATGGATGAAATAAGGTCTTTCCTCCGTAGGTACAATTGCAGTTTCGTGTACCTGGTTTTGTGGCATAATTCGGGAGTGATATCTTGAATTGCTTAGATGCTGGTGTACCACCTTGAAGAGGAGACAAGCATCGTAGCAGCAAATTAGGAACTGACAATGAACCAAAAGATGTATTTTATAAAAACCAAATTTAATAGTGCTTAAATGTACAACTTGGATCCGTCAACATTTATGGCATGAGATCCAATTCTACAATTCTGAATAATTTTACTTGGCAATTGGACATCAAGTAAGATTTCTTGACTAACTTATTAATGTGCAACATACATCATGGTTTAGGTATTAATTTGTGTATGTAGATGTAGTCCTTATCCCTTCACATTTTTGTTAATGGGATCCCTGGATGATATGCTTTTTGCCTTGTTAGTCCATCCATTAAGCAAATTAACAGAAATACCTCGAGTCGTCTTTGTTTCTCTAGAGTTGTCAAATGATGTATCGACCAGGTATAGAGGGATACCTAAAACTGAGAATAGATAGAGTGATTAGAACTCTATCTTCGTGGATAAAGTTGATTGAATTGTGCGCATCTAATAAATAAAGCGCAAAAAGCACCTACATTTGTCAATAATTTTTTCCCAAAAAGTGAGTCTAACTCCGCTACGGAAGTTTGACTTCATCGTCGCCAAGTCTTCCAATAGGGAAGTGACGCTAAGCCTTGGTGTCGGTGAGCTAAATACAAGGCTATGTCTTTTGAGACACAACAACAAAAAGTTAATCCAAGTAAACAGTAAAGGAAATGATATGAGTGAGTGAAATCTTACCCAAATGGCCGGCCTTAATTAGCCGCTGCATGATATCACGTGACATGATATCATTTGATGGGGCTTTTGTACATTTGGCCAAATACCAGATAACTTCCTTTTGCTTAGGAGCATGTGTAGTAGCAATCTGCAGCGCATTTTGTACACTTTCAGATTCAGGATCAACCTTTTTTAGTAATTCCTTTACCATTTTTATTCTTCCTTGGAAGGCAGCACTCTCGAGGGATTTACTGAAAATATTCTTATTTTCTGGAGGAACGCGCTTGATGAGGTTTTGACCAATTGATATTGTGAGGCCCTAATGGCAACCTCGAGCACATTAAAGGTTCCACCTTCTCCGGTCATAACTTCGGCCATCACTTCACGATCGTCATTGAGGATTTTTTGATATTTTTCCAATCACCTTTCTGTGCGGCTACAAACAATGGTCGATACTTTTCTTTGACAACTGGTGTTGGCATAACTGCACAAATTGCACATCAAAAGTCTTTAGTCTTTCGCACTTCTGTGACCGTTGCACCTTCTCAAAGTTCTTAATGAAGTGCAGATGCAAGCGAAGGGGCTGTTGTTTACTCAACAAACCTTTTCCTATGAGCACATTCGTCTACTCTTTGATAAAAGTTCTTACTTTTGGGCTGTTCTCAATTATAATTCTGGATATTGTTCATTTCAAAATTAAGAAGACATTATATTTGATTGAAATGTATATGCTACGACATTTAAAATGTTTAGGATTAAAAAGTTAAAAATAAAAAGATTTATGAAAAAAAATAAAAGTTCAGAGTGACAAACCTTCAAGTTGTCCGCGACTATAATGAGAAGCACTATTAGTTGTTGTGCTTTCGGAATGCATGTCTACATGAAACTCTTTATAACCAAAATGAGAATTGGACCTCAATAACCTTAAAAAAATAATCACACTTTGTATGCTTTAGATCATATTAAGATGAATACTTTCAGGCCCGTTATGTAGATCATGAGATTTATTTTATTTTTTTAAGATAGGTAATGTATCATGAATTAGCTTCTTAGGATTCTAACTTTCATATCGTGGACAGTATTCTCGTTGCACATTGATATTATCTGTGATATTAATAAATTATGAGCATGTTCTTTTACACTTGGAAGTAAAAAAAGTTTTCTTTTTGGGGCTTTCTCAATTATGGTTCAATATATTATTCAGATTTTAAAAATTATGAAACATAAAAATTGAGTTGAAATGTCACATATGTATACGGTGAAATTAAAACGTTTCCGCTAAAAAAAAAATTCATAATGCATGAAACACAAAATTGTGGAAAATGAAAACTAAAATTTCTAAGCGACAAACCTTCAGCTGGTCCTTGACCATCTTGAGAAGCTTTATCAAATGTCGTGCCTTCTGAACTTACGGGAACCTCTTTTTTACAAAAAAGAAAAATAAACATAAATATCCTTTTCAAAATGTTTTGGAGCGAGAGAAGTCACAATGCATGAAAAAAATGATTTATGAAAAAATGAAAGTTAAAAGTTCGAAATGGCAAGCCTTTAATCTTTGATTGAATCGTGAGCCCCTGGTAGTCTTTAGATGAAGTTGGTTTGGAGCCGTCTTGAGAAGCTTTATCAATTGCCATGCCTTCTGAGTTTATGTCTACGCGGACCTCTTTGGTACAAAAAGAGAAAAGAACATAAGTAAATTTACAAAAATTAACTGTACTTTATATGCTTTAGATCATCCACACGTGACCAGTACGAGGCTCGTTCATTGCATGGAATTTTCTGTGTTAAACTTAGACGGTAACATTTTAAACAAATAAAGTAACATAGGATTCATTGCAATAATTATAATCAATTGCTATGCGCAATTTTATAAATCTCAATAATTTCACGTAAAAATATAATGGAATTATACATAAATGAAATTAAATGAATTGACTAAATCCTTTCGATTTCATCAACTAATATGATTTATTGAAGCTACAATTTAGGAAAATTATTAAAAAAAAATGTCCTAAACCTATTGCAATTGTGTCAACTTAGTCCTAAACTTTTTCTTTACCAATACTCCATCTGGCCAAATTAGCCGGCTAGCACTGGCCATTCATTGACACAAATTTGGCCGGCCGGCGCTGACGAGACCGACCTCGTCCTCTCCAGTGGCCAGCAAGGGTAAGCTTCACCTAGGACCTCACCGATCATCGCCTCTGGCTAGTCGCCGAGGTCTAGCTACCGGCCAAAGGAAGAAGAGGGAAGGGGAAGAAAATAAAAGAATAAATAAAATAAAAATATATGAGATTAAACTTTGTTGATAGACTTAAGGGTTGGGGAAAAGAATTGATCTATTTTTTTTTGCAAATCCATATTATTTGTTCTTGCTTTTGTGGCAAGAACATCTCGTCATCCATGTATCTTGGACAATGTGTTTGTCCTTCATCAATGTTATCTTATGCACTTTCTCAATAATAGTGACGATACCATTCCTATTTAGTACTTTCCGCTCCGAACAACATTACATAATTTCCTTTTTGGAGACGACCATAGGGAATTGACTAGTTCGAGGATCATGTCTTCAAAGGATTAGTCTCGTGTAGTCTCTTAACGAAACGGAACATACCTGGCGGTGGATCCAGAATTGAACTGTCTTGGGAATCCATGGAGGATCGTTTGCTTTGCTATCTCGCAAGCAGATTAAAATCTAACGCAGGCAAAGTCTTCTTAAGTGGTTGGTTCTCATGGGTCCTCTCTTTTTATAGGGGGACTTGAGGGTGGAGCCGAAGTTCCAGCTGTAGATGATGTGCCATTCTCTTTCCTGAATGACGAGTTCATTTCCAACTTTTATGACATCAGAATTTTGGAAATTTCTTTTATTTACAAAATTGTAAATTTGGAAGCGTAACTAAAAAAAAAAAAAGATACAAGTGTCATTTCACGTATTTCTTTTTTTTCTTCTTTCCTTCCACCATCCCCTGCTTTACATTTGAACTTTATTTACTGCACCGGCGGTGTAAGAAAGGTATTTCGAGTGCATTTGGCTCACAAAAATTGTTCTAATGAAAACTTTTTTTGGTTCTCATCTTCCATTTTCTTGATAAAATGTTTGGTGAGTGAAAAAAGAAGTGCTTTGAACAGGAATGACAGTGATAGAAACATTTATTTGGTGTCCTGTACAAAATAAGGTTAATATTAGTAGTTTTCAATTTTAAGATTTAAAGTTTAGAAAAGACAACAAGCAAAATTTTTACTGAATGAATTTCACTGAGAATTTGAAGATGAATTGGGAAATTTCCTTTGTATAACTATATTTTGCAAGAAAGCTGTCTCTTTAGAAAGATTCTACCTTGAACCAAACTGAAGTTCTTTGCTTTTGCTTTTGGGCTTTGACAAAAGTAAGGTGCTCATTTGGCGGATAGCTTTATACCGCCAAAGGCATGCAAATTAATTTGCTTGAATCCCAAGCCCAAGAAGCAAGTTAACTTGGGAAAGACTTAACTTGATCATGATGTCAAGGGATGGAATCTATAGTAAAAACAAAGACGGAGTCATCTTAAAGTAATGATTCCTTCACTGGGGACTGAACCTAATGATGTGTGGCATGAGAGCCTAAAGTTGCTTGCTAATTAGTAAAGAACTAGTCTATATTCCCAAGGATAAACTATGTTGTACTCAACTAATCTTACCGCTATAAAGTGAAAAAGGAGAGATATGCTTGCTTAATACCTTCACTTAGGGAGATCGGCAAGAGGAAGCCTAAGTCCGAGCCCATCAATATATCTAGTTGAACCTAACTTCATTCAAAAGTTTAGGCCAATAAGTAGGAGTCTCAAAGGCAAGGTCGGGTCGAGTCTCATATAAGCCCGACTTGGCCCAGCCTGGGCCAACTTGATACCCCGAATCATATATGTCCAAGATATTCAGGTCGTGTCGAGTCATCTCCCCCCTTTTTTTTTTTTAATCAAGCTCCAAAATCCCATAGATTTGAAGAATTCAATATTTCTATCATCTCCATCATATAATTCAGAATCAATAAAAAGCGCTCGATTTCACAATGATAAAATCAAAGTTACTAGCTTGGCCCAGACCGAGTCGGCCCGACTGATTCCACAAAGTTACTTTAGACTTAACTTCGAAAACTTCAGATTATATTCGATTTTTCGATATTAGTTGAAATTTAGTTCGGCATCGATTTTCTTGGCTGAATTTTTTACTCGAAATTCATTTGTAACATATTGGGTCTCCTTGCTTGAGTTTGGACAATCAATTGGGTTCTTTCACTTTTTCAAAATTTCTACAACTAATTTGACAAAGTGAAACCTCCGCAAATGATCAAATGAATATTCTTTAGTTTTCCCCTTGCTTTGCAATTAGATAGTTTGTTCTATTAGTGGTGCAGTGAAATTCATCATTCATATCCATTTCAACTTCAATGTATTATCTGACTAATTGTACGAGGGGAGAAAAGCTTTAATTAAAATTATAACCTACGGTAGAGATTTTTGCAAGCACAAGATTTTTTATGTGGATCTTTGTAGCACTGTTTACAACACAAGGTTATTATTTATTGATTTTCAAGTGCAACCCCTCATTTATCATGACACCAATTTTTTGAAAACAAAATCAACATCGATCTCTTAAGGTATTTGGGAAAATTACCTAATCAGTCCTAAACCAATTTAAAGAGGCCAATTCAGTACTAAACTATTTAATTTTGCCAATTTAGTCCTAAAAATTCGTGTGGCATTCCAAGGTAGTTATTCTAATCAATTTTCATTAGAAATCACTGACATTATAGCCCATATATCATCGGCCGTCCTTAGCAATTCGTACGGAAAATTGGCTAGAGTAACTATATTAAATTTTAGAGCAACTGTTTAGAACAAAATTGGCAAAATTGAACTATTCAGGGCTGAATTGGCATTTATGCAGTAGGTCTAGAACCAATTTAATAATTTCCCCAAGGAATTTCGAGTGCATTTGGTTCACAAAATTGTTCTAATGAAAACTTTTTTTTTTCGTGTTGAACTTCCATTTTCTTGATAAAATGTTTGGTGAGTGAAAAAATAGGTGCTTTAAATAGGAATGTCAATTACAAAAACATTTATTTTGGTGTCCTGTACAAAATAAGGTTAATATTAGTGGGTTTCAATTTTAAGATTCAAAGTTTAGAAAACAAAACAACCAAAATTTTACTGAACGAATTTCAATAAGATTTTAAAGATGAATTGGGTAATTTGCTTTTGTATAACTATATTTTGCAAGAAAGATGTCTCGTTAGAAAGATTCTACCATGAACCAAATTGAAGTTCTTTGCTTTTGCTTTTGGACTTTGACAAAAGTGAGGTGCTAATTTTGCGGATAGGTTTATATCGCTAGAGGCTTGCAAATTAGGTGCCCAAGGAGCAACTTAACTTGGTAAAGACTTAACTTGATCATGATGTCAAGGGATGGAATGAACTCTATAGTAAAAAGAGGGACAGAGTAGTCTTAAAGTAATGGTTCCTTCACGGAGGACTAGTCCATATTCCCAAGGATAAACTATGTCACACTCAACTAATCTTACTGCTGTCAAGTGAGAGAGAGAGATATATATATATATATATATATCTCTCTCTCTCACTTGACAGCAGTAAGATTAGTTGAGTGTGACATAGTTTATCCTTGGGAATATGGACTAGTCCTCCGTGAAGGAACCATTACTTTAAGACTACTCTGTCCCTCTTTTTACTATAGAGTTCATTCCATCCCTTGACATCATGATCAAGTTAAGTCTTTACCAAGTTAAGTTGCTCCTTGGGCACCTAATTTGCAAGCCTCTAGCGATATAAACCTATCCGCAAAATTAGCACCTCACTTTTGTCAAAGTCCAAAAGCAAAAGCAAAGAACTTCAATTTGGTTCATGGTAGAATCTTTCTAACGAGACATCTTTCTTGCAAAATATAGTTATACAAAAGCAAATTACCCAATTCATCTTTAAAATCTTATTGAAATTCGTTCAGTAAAATTTTGGTTGTTTTGTTTTCTAAACTTTGAATCTTAAAATTGAAACCCACTAATATTAACCTTATTTTGTACAGGACACCAAAATAAATGTTTTTGTAATTGACATTCCTATTTAAAGCACCTATTTTTTCACTCACCAAACATTTTATCAAGAAAATGGAAGTTCAACACGAAAAAAAAAAGTTTTCATTAGAACAATTTTGTGAACCAAATGCACTCGAAATTCCTTGGGGAAATTATTAAATTGGTTCTAGACCTACTGCATAAATGCCAATTCAGCCCTGAATAGTTCAATTTGCCAATTTTGTTCTAAACAGTTGCTCTAAAATTTAATATAGTTACTCTAGCCAATTTTCCGTACGAATGCTAAGGACGGCCGATGATATATGGGCTATAATGTCAGTGATTTCTAATGAAAATTGATTAGAATAACTACCTTGGAATGCCACACGAATTTTTAGGACTAAATTGGCAAAATTAAATAGTTTAGTACTGAATTGGCCTCTTTAAATTGGTTTAGGACTGATTAGGTAATTTCCCAAATACCTTAAGAGATCGATGTTGATTTTGTTTTCAAAAAATTGGTGTCATGATAAATGAGGGGTTGCACTTGAAAATCAATAAATAATAACCTTGTGTTGTAAACAGTGCTACAAAGATCCACATAAAAAATCTTGTGCTTGCAAAAATCTCTACCGTAGGTTATAAATTTTAATTAAAGCTTTTCTCCCCTCGTACAATTAGTCAGATAATACATTGAAAGTTGAAATGGATATGAATGATGAATTTCACTGCACCACTAATAGAACAAACTATCTAATTGCAAAGCAAGGGGAAAACTAAAGAATATTCATTTGATCATTTGCGGGAGGTTTCACTTTGTCAAATTAGTTGTAGAAATTTGAAAAAGTGAAAGAACCCAATTGATTGTCCAAACTCAAAGCAAGGAGACCCAATATGTTACAAATGAATTTCGAGTAAAAAATTCAGCCAAGAAAATCGATGCCGAACTAAATTTCAACTAATATCGAAAAATCGAATATAATCTGAAGTTTTCGAAGTTAAGTCTAAAGTAACTTTGTGGAATCAGTCGGGCCGACTCGGTCTGGGCCAAGCTAGTAACTTTGATTTATCATTGTGAAATCGAGCGCTTTTTATTGATTCTGAATTATATGATGGAGATGATAGAAATATTGAATTCTTCAAATCTATGGGATTTTGGAGCTTGATTAAAAAAAAAAAAGGGGGGGAGATGACTCGACACGACCTGAATATCTTGGACATATATGATTCGGGGTATCAAGTTGGCCCAGGCTGGGCCAAGTCGGGCTTATATGAGACTCGACCCGACCTTGCCTTTGAGACTCCTACTTATTGGCCTAAACTTTTGAATGAAGTTAGGTTCAACTAGATATATTGATGGGCTCGGACTTAGGCTTCCTCTTGCCGATCTCCCTAAGTGAAGGTATTAAGCAAGCATATCTCTCCTTTTTCACTTTATAGCGGTAAGATTAGTTGAGTACAACATAGTTTATCCTTGGGAATATAGACTAGTTCTTTACTAATTAGCAAGCAACTTTAGGCTCTCATGCCACACATCATTAGGTTCAGTCCCCAGTGAAGGAATCATTACTTTAAGATGACTCCGTCTTTGTTTTTACTATAGATTCCATCCCTTGACATCATGATCAAGTTAAGTCTTTCCCAAGTTAACTTGCTTCTTGGGCTTGGGATTCAAGCAAATTAATTTGCATGCCTTTGGCGGTATAAAGCTATCCGCCAAATGAGCACCTTACTTTTGTCAAAGCCCAAAAGCAAAAGCAAAGAACTTCAGTTTGGTTCAAGGTAGAATCTTTCTAAAGAGACAGCTTTCTTGCAAAATATAGTTATACAAAGGAAATTTCCCAATTCATCTTCAAATTCTCAGTGAAATTCATTCAGTAAAAATTTTGCTTGTTGTCTTTTCTAAACTTTAAATCTTAAATTGAAAACTACTAATATTAACCTTATTTTGTACAGGACACCAAAATAAATGTTTCTATCACTGTCATTCCTGTTCAAAGCACTTCTTTTTTCACTCACCAAACATTTTATCAAGAAAATGGAAGATGAGAACCAAAAAAAGTTTTCATTAGAACAATTTTTGTGAGCCAAATGCACTCGAAATACCTTTCTTACACCGCCGGTGCAGTAAATAAAGTTCAAATGTAAAGCAGGGGATGGTGGAAGGAAAGAAGAAAAAAAAGAAATACGTGAAATGACACTTGTATCTTTTTTTTTTTTAGTTACGCTTCCAAATTTACAATTTGTAAATAAAAGAAATTCCAAAAATTCTGATGTCATAAAAGTTGGAAATGAACTCGTCATTCAGGAAAAGAGAATGGCACATCATCTACAGCTGGAACTTCGGCTCCACCCTCAAGTCCCCCTATAAAAAAGAGAGGACCATGAGAACCAACCACTTAAGAAGACTTTGCCTGCGTTAGATTTTAATCTGCTTGCGAGATAGCAAAGCAAACGATCCTCCATGGATTCCCAAGACAGTTCAATTCTGGATCCACCGCCAGGTATGTTCCGTTTCGTTAAGAGACTACACGAGACTAATCCTTTGAAGACATGATCCTCGAACTAGTCAATTCCCTATGGTCGTCTCCAAAAAGGAAATTATGTAATGTTGTTCGGAGCGGAAAGTACTAAATAGGAATGGTATCGTCACTATTATTGAGAAAGTGCATAAGATAACATTGATGAAGGACAAACACATTGTCCAAGATACATGGATGACGAGATGTTCTTGCCACAAAAGCAAGAACAAATAATATGGATTTTGCAAAAAAAAATAGATCAATTCTTTTCCCCAACCCTTAAGTCTATCAACAAAGTTTAATCTCATATATTTTTATTTTATTTATTCTTTTATTTTCTTCCCCTTCCCTCTTCTTCCTTTGGCCGGTAGCTAGACCTCGGCGACTAGCCAGAGGCGATGATCGGTGAGGTCCTAGGTGAAGCTTACCCTTGCTGGCCACTGGAGAGGACGAGGTCGGTCTCGTCAGCGCCGGCCGGCCAAATTTGTGTCAATGAATGGCCAGTGCTAGCCGGCTAATTTTGGCCAGATGGAGTATTGGTAAAGAAAAAGTTTAGGACTAAGTTGACACAATTGCAATAGGTTTAGGACATTTTTTTTTAATAATTTTCCTAAATTGTAGCTTCAATAAATCATATTAGTTGATGAAATCGAAAGGATTTAGTCAATTCATTTAATTTCATTTATGTATAATTCCATTATATTTTTACGTGAAATTATTGAGATTTATAAAATTGCGCATAGCAATTGATTATAATTATTGCAATGAATCCTATGTTACTTTATTGTTTAAAATGTTACCGTCTAAGTTTAACACAGAAAATTCCATGCAATGAACGAGCCTCGTACTGGTCACGTGTGGATGATCTAAAGCATATAAAGTACAGTTAATTTTTGTAAATTTACTTATGTTCTTTTCTCTTTTGGTACCAAAGAGGTCCGCGTAGACATAAACTCAGAAGGCATGGCAATTGATAAAGCTTCTCAAGACGGCTCCAAACCAACTTCATCTAAAGACTACCAGGGGCTCACGATTCAATCAAAGATAAAGGCTTGCCATTTCGAACTTTTAACTTTCATTTTTTCATAAATCATTTTTTCATGCATTGTGACTTCTCTCGCTCCAAAACATTTTGAAAAGGATATTTATGTTTATTTTTCTTTTTGTAAAAAAGAGGTTCCCGTAAGTTCAGAAGGCACGACATTTGATAAAGCTTCTCAAGATGGTCAAGGACCAGCTGAAGGTTTGTCGCTTAGAAATTTTAGTTTTCATTTTCCCACAATTTTGTGTTTCATGCATTATGAATTTTTTTTTAGCGGAAACGTTTTAAATTTCACCGTTATACATATGTGACATTTCAACTCAATTTTTATGTTTCATAATTTTTAAAATCTGAATAATATATTGAACCATAATTGAGAAAGCCCCAAAAAGAAACTTTTTTTACTTCCAAGTGTAAAAGAACATGCTCATAATTTATTAATATCACAGATAATATCAATGTGCAACGAGAATACTGTCCACGATATGAAAGTTAGAATCCTAAGAAGCTAATTCATGATACATTACCTATCTTAAAAAAATAAAATAAAATCTCATGATCTACATAACGGGCCTGAAAGTATTCATCTTAATATGATCTAAAGCATACAAAGTGTGATTATTTTTTTAAGGTTATTGAGGTCCAATTCTCATTTTGGTTATAAAGAGTTTCATGTAGACATGCATTCCGAAAGCACAACAACTAATAGTGCTTCTCATTATAGTCGCGGACAACTTGAAGGTTTGTCACTCTGAACTTTTATTTTTTTTCATAAATCTTTTTTATTTTTAACTTTTTAATCCTAAACATTTTAAATGTCGTAGCATATACATTTCAATCAAATATAATGTCTTCTTAATTTTGAAATGAACAATATCCAGAATTATAATTGAGAACAGCCCAAAAGTAAGAACTTTTATCAAAGAGTAGACGAATGTGCTCATAGGAAAAGGTTTGTTGAGTAAACAACAGCCCCTTCGCTTGCATCTGCATTTCATTAAGAACTTTGAGCAGGTGAAACGGTCACAGAAGTACGAAAGACTAAAGACTTTTGATGTGCAATTTGTGCAGTTATGCCAACACCAGTTGTCAATGAAATTTATCGACCATTGTTTGTAGCCGCACAGAAAGGTGATTGGAAAAACGTTAAAAAAATCCTCAATGACGATGAGGAAGCAATGAAGGCCAAATTATGACCGGAGAAGGTAGAACCTTTAATGTGCTCGATGTTGCCATTAGGGCCTCACAATATCATTTGGTCAAGAACCTCATCAAGCGCGTCCCTCCAGAAAATAAGGATTTTTTCAGTATGTCCCTCCAGAGTGTTGCCTTCGAAGGAAGAATAAATATGGTAAAGGAATTACTAAAAAAATTTGATCCTGAACCTAACAGTGTACAAGATGCGCTGCGGATTGCTACTACACATGCTCCTAAGCAAAAGGAAGTTATCTGGTATCTGGCCAAATGTACAAAATCTGCCCCATCACCTAATATCATGTCACGGCT
>JAGVVM010012286.1:0-17854 GCA_019149425.1 Psidium friedrichsthalianum
ATCCGAGATCAAAGGCTGGCTCTCCCAGTTAAATGATTGATATCACACTTATTTAGCAAGGCGCATTTGTCATCCCTCCGACATCGATTGGATCACTCAAGTCATCGTAGCACTTCGACTTAGGGGTGATCGATTTCGATTGTATCACATGTCTGATGTCTCCACATTATGCCAGCCGATATAAATAGAGGATTGAATCTGATTCCATTTGGTCCCAAGTGGGTTCCATTGAATCAACAATATACCCAAAAAAAAAAATTGTTACGGGCTAATCAAAGTTGCCAATCAAGGAATATAAACAAAAGACATCCCCAGATCGGGTCAAGGGCCAAAATGGGTCATTCTGGCTTCTTGTCGAACATTTGCGGGCGTCTTTGCTAAGTTGGGGGGTCGACTCTTGATTGGGTAACATTGGTACAAAGCTCAGGACAGCCAGACGTAGAGAGTAAGTTGATGCCCACCATTGAAGAGAAGC
The DNA here is from genome assembly GCA_019149425.1 of Psidium friedrichsthalianum. NCBI lineage: Eukaryota > Viridiplantae > Streptophyta > Magnoliopsida > Myrtales > Myrtaceae > Psidium > Psidium friedrichsthalianum. The sequence continues at coordinate 476 of JAGVVM010012286.1, forward strand.
TGAGGTTGGTTCACGTGAAACGCCTACTGAAACCAAAGTCCCCGTCTGGCCCCCACGCGTCCCCCTGACCATCCTGATCGATCCCGATCTGTTGCTCCGACAAGGAATGCATATTCGTGGTTTCGTAAAATCCCATGCACTACCGAGACAACACTTGTTTGGCTAGTATCCCAAGAGAGTCAAACCGGCCATGAGTACCCATAATAGACTAAGACGTGGCAAAAAAAAAAACTCCAATCATTGCTTTGACCGAAAAAAATTTGCTTGGTGTCCACTGATGGCACAAAGAGAGATTAATGTGGAGTACAACTGCCAAAGGGGGAGGGCCATTATTGAGAAAAAGGGAGCAGAAGAACTAAAAAAATGGAGACCACCGAAAGGAGAGGGGCGCTGGATTCATCATGATCTCCACCAACACTACCAACCATGGAGACTTTGATCAGAAAAAAGGGACGATCTCCCTCGCACGGGGCTCGGGAGGTTGGTCTGGCAGCATCAGAAGAGGTGGAGGACGAGAGCCAATTCAACTACGATGTAAGAAGCGAGAGAGATTCCTACGCTTCAGGTTGGGAGAATGGAACGAGAGGGTCTGACAAGTGGGGAGGTCACATGAGGTCTCATCAGACAAATAATAGTCCAGCCGAAACAGATAAAAAAAAAAAGCTCAGCCTCAACATAGGGAAGCTCTCGTCGTCCATAAGTAGCACTAGAGCTCTCACTCCCACAGACAGCAATAACGGTGGTGGTTATGGCCTGAGGGAGAACCCCAAGAGACCATGGAGGCTTTTGGACCTGAGCGAAGACGCTTGACTTATGAGAAGCTTTGCAGAGAGTGTGGACAACGGTTCCATTCTTGGAACGCTCTTTTCAGCCACATGAAGTGCTACTCGGAGAAGGAGAGTTCCCGACAGCAGCTTGGAGGATCGAGATTCAAGGACCAGCGACGATTGGAAGCCGGTCATGGACAGCGAATCTGACGGTGAAGTCGTCATCACAAATCGAAGGAGGCGATTAGAGAGGAGAAAGAGATATGTCGTCGCAACTGCTGCGGCTTCTTCATCCTTATCTTTTGCCAATGATGCTTCTTGTGTTTCCGAAATCGGGCAAGAACAAGAAGAGGTGGCTATGTGCTTGATGATGTTCTCTAAGGATGTGTTTGTTCGTAATAGAGGTGCTTTAGATTATGTTGCCGAGTCATCTGACAACAGAAGTGGAGCCGGCTACCTTTACTGGCCCAACCTCGTGCACTGGAGAGGATGACTCGATATCTCATAGAAGAGAACTTGCAGTGGAAGCAACAAGCAAGATTCACATTACAAAGGAGGATGTTGCAGATTCTGTGCTCAGCAAGGATGGTAAGTTTGGCATAGTAGATTTTGTCTCAATGGACATGATAAGTGCGATGAAGGTAGCGATGCCATTACTTCTTCAGAAATTGTGGCAAGCTGACCATTGAGGCGTAGCAGCTGGAAGTTCCCAAGGGAATGACTTCAGATTCGGAAGTGGTTAACAATGTGCATCTAGAGAACTAGCTGCACCAGTACCAGATGATTTGTCACCTGCCGGCTCTCTAAAGCGTGAGGAATCTTCTCAGGATGCATCCAATAGAGCGGAACGAGACTAGAGACACAAAGAGGGTAATAGCGATGAAGCTTTTTTTGCCTCCTCGACCAGAAGAAGCTCAGCCGAGGGTGCTAGGAACCACAGAGGGAGACTACGCTTAGACAGCTTACAGACAAGGCCCGGGAGTTTGGTGCTCTGCCTTTCTTCAACCGTATTCTGCTTTTGCTCATGCGACCCACTTTGGAGGATCAGGAAAGGCATCTCTTGGTTAAGGTAATTGATAGGGTACTTTACAAATTGGATGAATTGGTACGTCCTTACGTGCATAAGATTCTTGTTGTTATTGAACCTCTGTTGATTGATGAGGATTACCATACGCGCCTTGAGGGAGAGAGATCATTTCTAATTTGAGCAAGGTAGCTGGCTTGACTACTATGATTGCTGCTATGCGTCCAGATATTGATAATATTGATGAGTATGTGAGAAATACAACCGCTAGAACTTTCAGTGTTATTGCTTCTACTCTTGGAATCCTTGCTCTGCTGCCACTCTTGAAAGCTGTGTGTCAGAGCAAGAAATCCTAGCAAGTTCGCCACACTAGAATCAAGATTGTTCAGCAGATTGCTATTTTGATAGGTTGTGCTATTCTACCACATTTGAAGTCTCTGGTCGAAATTATAGAACACGGCCTGAATGATGAGAACCAGAAGCCGCTTTGGAAGGGTATTAGGTCACACAAGAGGAGCTCTTTAGATTCTTGCTCTCGAAGCAAGAAAGCGAAGCGAAAAATATATATATACATATATAGAGAGCTAGCCGTCTCTTTCCAATGGCTCGACCCATTTTATCAAATCTCTGGTTTTCTTCTCATGGAGACGAATATATCCTAAAAAAAAGCAACGCCTATACGCTATTTGGGACCTGCAGATGTATTCAAAAGTTAAAATTTTCCTATGGCCCCTCTACACTATGTCATTCGTTTGAAGGAAATCTTTGGAAGACAAAGATTTACGTGTTTTGCTTTGTTCTCTATGCCGACTTGTGAGAGGAAACGGTTGAGCAGATTTTTTGTTCTCTCCATGGACACAACTCGCTTAGGCTGACCCTAGCTTTAATATTCAGATTAATAGTTAGGAAATTTCACAAGTATGAAGCATGGTCGATGAATTTCATGGTAAAAGGAGTTGATTTACCTCAGCTGTCCTCAGTGGCGACAACTCTATGGAGTAATTGGAAATCTCGTGGCGATTCTATTTTTTGAGTAAACATCAAGACACCAAAGAAACAGTGGAATCGGCCATGTTTTTGCGAGCAAACTTCAATAAATGGAACACCCAAAAATCAAAAATAGCGAAGAGAAAACCCCACTATTGCTATTTCGTAGTCTTGGATTCCACCAGAAGAGAAACCCCTAATATTCAATGTGGATAGGTCCTCCATTGAAGGCGATGGAGCTATTTCTGGTGTATGTAGAGATCACACGGGCAACGTCTTTGCTGGTTTCGTTTGCAGCATAGGTGGAAACCCTAGCTGTTCCACGAAGCTCTCCAGTTTATTGCTTCGAGCGAACACCAATCTAAGTAGGGGTGAGCAAATAAGACCGCCCGAATCGAGACCATGGTCCAGTTCCCATTCTAGAGGGCGGCGGTCTAGTCCGTGGTTCTTAAAATTGAAATCGGACCGCTCAGACCAAACCGGACCAGACCAGTTGAAATTTTTTTTTTTTTTTAAGTAACCATAAATCTAAATCTAGTATCTAGATTCTAAACCGCCCTTTATTTATCACTCCGAGTTGTCTGTTTCTCACAATGCTATTCCCCTTAACTTCTTTTTCTTTTTTATTTGTTTGCTTTCCTTTTCTTTTCTTTTCTTTTTCCTCTCCACTCTCCCACCCATCACCAACCTCAGCTTCTCTTCAATGGTGGGCATCAACTTCCTCTCTACTCTGGATGTCCCTGAGCTGTACCAAATCAAGAATCGACCCAACTTAGCAAAGACCCCGCAAATGTTCGACAAGAAGCAAGAATGACCCATTTTGGCCCATTTGACCCGATCTTGGGGATGTCTTTTGTTTATATTCCTTGATTTGGAACTTTGATTGCCCTTAACAATTTTTTTTTTGGTATATTTTTGATTCAATGGAACCACTTGGGACCAAATCGGATCGATCAATCCGATTTCCGGTTCATAAGGAGAATCAGACCGAACCAGAAATCGATCACCCCTAAGTCTAAGTGCTACTATGTTGAGTCCAATCGTGTCGAATTGACAAATGCTCTGCTAAATAAGTTTGCATATCAATCACTTTAACTGGGAAGAGCAGCCTTTGATCTCGGATGGGTTGAAACTTATCTCAGCTGACCCGCTCAATCATGTGGCCCATTGTCTGAGGGAGTCCAATTTCGTTGCTGATTGGGCCGCGAAGTCTCAAAGGTTAGGCCATCTTCCGCAAACTTTTTGCTTTTTGCTTCTTCACAAGCCCTATGGGATCTTCTTTGTTTAGACTCTCCCTGCATGAGACTTTTCCGATCTTGCCAGTAATGAAATAATGATTTCATCAATAAAAAAAAAATTCTTATTTTCTTATGGATTGTGAGGTCAACTTGTCGCGACCCGAAAAATTTCAATTTTTTTTCGTCGATTGGATGAACGGATTATCAAGTTAATTAGATTACTTAACCTGATGCAAACCCTCCCAAGCCCTACCGAATCGCAACTTTGATTTTTATTTAAGTGATTTTAAAATTTAGAGTCGCCACTAATCGTTCTTGTAGGTCGATTAGAAACCTAAATAAATTAGCGAGAGAACTAATTTATTTCTGCGAACCAAAGAAAATGAGTTCGAGGACTTGGTTACACTAGGTTACTCTAACACCCTTTCGGTATCATTTTATTTCATGAAAAATCATTTGAGGAGACTCGGAAAGATTTGGATCAAACTGACCAGAATGGTAAAAATGGTCATTTTTCGAGGATCGAGAAGTGAAAATAGGTCAAACCAGTTGAGTGTGGTCATTCTTTATTTTCCACAATTTTTGAGAATTTTTTCAAATTTTTTTGAGACAATTTGCCTATGAGGGGCAAAACTATCATTTTATGAAGAAATGGGAGTCAAAGTCACAAAATATAAGTCTGGCCAGTTAAAATTTACCATTTCCCATTTTCTGCAATTTTTAAGAATTTTTTCGAAATTTTTCGAGGCAATTTGCTTATGAGGGGCAAAATCATTATTTTAAAAATATTAGGAAGGAAAATCACCAAAAATCAGGATTGACCAGTCGAGATAGTCCATTTCCTAATTTTTGGGATTTTCTTGAATTTTCTGAAATTTTTCAAGACAGTTTGCCTATGGGGGGCAAATCATCATTTTGAAAATATTTTGAAGGAAAATCATCCAAAAATAAGATTAGCCAGTCGAAATGACCCGTTTCCTAGTTTTTGAAATTTTTCTGAATTTTTCGAAATTTTTGAGACAATTTACCAATAAGGGGCAAAATCGTCATTTTGAAAAGATTAGGAAGGAAATTCACCAAAAAATAGGATTGGCCAGTCAAAATGGCCCGTTTCCTAGTTTTTGGAATTTTTCTGAATTTTTCGAAATTTTTTGAGATAATTTACCTATAAGGGGCAAAATCGTCATTTCGAAAAGATTAGGAAGGAGATTCACCAAAATAGGATTGGCTAGTTTAAATGGCCTGTTTCCTAATTTTTGGAATTTTCCTGAATTTTTCGAAATTTTTCGAGACAATTTGCTCATGAGGGGCAAAATCGTCATTTGAAAATATTAGGAAGGGAAGTCATCGAAAATAGGATTAGCCAATCGAAATGGCTTGTTTCCTAATTTTTGGAATTTTTTGAGAATTTTTTTAATTTTTTTTTAAAAATTTTAATTATTATTATTATTTTTATATATTCTGAAAATTGTGATCTGGGCTAGGCTTCTAAGCCCAACCCTTCTAAAGTAGTGGAATGAGAAAGGACTTAAGCCCAAACGAAACTCTAAAAAGAAACAGGCCCAAATTGCATTATTATTATTATTATTATTATTATTATTATTATTATTATTTTAATCATTTGCAAGGAAGGCCCACACGCTAACCTAAATACAAAGTCAGACCAATGCTCAGCCTTTTTCAGTCTGACATGTTTTTTATTTTTATTTTTTTAAAATAAAAGATGATTTTAACTAGCCTAGATAATCGACTAAGCAAGCTTACGTCGACTAACCTGAATAGAATTTAGCCAATCAAACTAAGATTTTTCATAAACTAACAAATCTTATCATCTTTACTTTTAACAGATCTTATCATCTTTCCTTTTGTATATTTTCTGCTTTCCTTTTTTTTTAATTGAGAAAACAAATGATGCGAAGGGAGGCGAAGCAAACTCACCTCAGGCCATCATTGCTGTGTCACCACATTATCAGATCGCCACCATCGCATGGCTGCTCTGCTTCTTCTTCTTCTTCTTCCCGGAGCAACAGCAACAGCACCACTTCGATAAGCGGTTGCAAGTTCCGGTTGGTGGCCTCTTTGCTTTTGGAGCATCATAACCATAAAGTGCCAGCCTTCTAAATACACAGCCAGTCCCCACATAAACAGGACCTTGAATGCCATCCAGACCCTTCATGTTAATATCGAGAAACACAGTGTTCCAATTGACATATCGATCGTGCCTATCGATACCATCGAATCTTTGAGGGAACTGGACATAGCACACCCTTTTTCCAATAAGTGGGTCCATCATGAAGCACATTGACTCTCTGATAGCCTTACTATTAGGGGTGTCAATGGGCCTGTCGGGCCGAGTCTCATGTAGGCCCGACCCGGCCCGAAATCAAACAAACCAGCTCGGCCCGGCCCGGGCCCGACCTGAAACCGAATCATATAAATATTCGGTCGGGTCGGGTCGGGTCGAGTCGGGTCGTGCTTTCTTTTTTTTAATATATATATATATATATTATTATATATATATATATATATATAAAATGAAGCTCCGCATTCAAATCAACTCCCATGCAAATCAAGTATGAAACTGAGATGCGAAGTGATCACCCACGAGGTTAATGAACCAGGATCCGAAAAAGCACCGGCCCACACTTAACGTTTTGAAGAGTTTTAAACTACAAAAGAACCAAAATGATAACCCAAACTTGGCCACCTATATAGTTTCAGAGTACTAGAAAATAAATGAAACTTTAGCTACTTGCAATGTCGAAACAGCATGAATGCGGCTCGGGAAATTAAAGCATATACAGAACAAGTTTCCCTCAATCCAAACTGTAAATAGTTCCTGTTGTCAATGGCGCTTCTTCTTCGTTGAAGCAGATAAACATGTTTAAAAAATGAAAAGAAAAACGTTTGAGCATCATCTCTCCATGGATGGCAACAACATGAAACTCCCAGCCACAAAACAGAAGGCAACGAACATGATGACCAAAGAGATGGACTAAGCATAAATCTTAAAGCTCAAAAAATAAGTAATTCGAGTGACAAATAAAAAAGTGGAGGTTGCATCCTTGGAGCTAAGCTGCATTAAGCTTGTCTTCACAACATTGTAGAATGATACAAGCTTCTTCTTAGATCCACAGAGTTCCTGAAAGCAAGAGAAAGATAGGCAAGTGATAGCATTCGTCTCTAAAACTAATTAAAAGAATTACCCGTCCTCACAGCAGTTAAAAACTCAGATCTAATTGAAACTAGATGAGCAGTGCGCATAAGAACATCAGACAATTAAAAGCCTAGAGTAATGAAGCTATGCACACAAGAAGCAAGATATGCATTGTATTTTACAGTACTTTTCGAAGTTAAAATTTCCTAGAGCTATCATAATATGTTGAGAGATCCCAAAATACCTTTTCTTTGTACATGTTTCTAAGCCTACCAGCAGCCTCCACATCCATGGGAATATGTCAATCATCAAGAGACATCGATGTCAAGTTTGGCTCGATGGTCGTAGGGGGCAACTCTGCGTTAAATTTACAATGAAAATGAGAACTAAGATATCAATTGAAATATAAAAAGGTATAAATATTCTACAACTATATTTTTTTTACCTGACTCAAACTTTTCAAGTTCTTCTAAGTCTTCCTCAATTGAACAAGAAAGTGGCGCGCTTCGTAACCAATCTTGAGAACATATAAGTGCCTCAACCATGCTAGGGGTCAAGGAGCTACGAAACACATCAAGCACACGACCTCCTGTGCTAAATGCAGCCTCTAATGCTATAGTCGAGACGGGCACGGCCAAGATATCTCGAGCAATGAAAGAGAGAATAGGATATCTCGAAGAATTTCCTTTCCACCAACTTAAGATATCAAAGGTAGCACTATAACGTTCACATCTTTCCTCCAAATATAGGTCCAATTCAGATTTTTCTTCCAAATATTCTTGTCCGGTTTGGCTAAGATACTTTGCAGTCATAAAATCAGCATCAACCACAGGAGATGTTGACGTGCTTACCATCCTCGTGCTCTTTTGCCTTGAGATGCTTTGGGGGCATACACCGGTACGGTATTACTCGAACAATGATGTTAGAGATGAGAATGCTCTATCTCGTAAAGTTGCCGCATCCTTACTTTTATACACATCATTAATCATCCACTTCACATATCCCCACTTATGTCGGGGGTCAAGTATGCAAGCAATGAACAATGTGAGATTGATGTTGTTCACATTGCCAAAATACTTATTGAACTTCAACTTCATTCTCTTAGCCATTTCCTCCAAACTCGAGTACTCATTTTGACAATACTTGTCAATAATTCCATATATCCCATACACATTCTTCCCCATATCATTACTAGTGACATAAGAAGAACCCGAAACTTTTAAAGTCGTATCATAGAATAACTTAGGAAAGGAAGAAAGTTACGGGCATACTCCCAATCATCACTAGTGGGTAACCCTTTCACCTTGGAAAGGTTTTGCGTAAATTTGTAATCTCGAAATGCCAATGAGCTAAAAGCGGTTTGAAACTTTAGAGCGGCTTCCAACATCATGTATGTTGAGTTCCAACGAGTTTCCACATCCAAGCATACAAGACTCTTGGACTCAATATTCTCAAATTCAATACAATCCTTAAACCGTCTCAATCTCCCAGGAGAAGACCTCACATAACGCACAGCTGAACGTATTCTAACGATGGAGTCATTCATGTCTTTCAGCCCATCTCTCACAATCAAACTTAGTATATGAGCACAACACCTCATGTGAAGTAACTCACCTCTCAACACTAGAGAGTTCCAAGAGCTAAGTTTGTTTCTTAAATGTTCAATCCCTAAGTCATTTGAGCTCGCATTGTCCACGGTGATAGAAAATACATTTTGAATCCCCCACTCAATCAAGCATTTCTCAATCGATTTTCCTATAATCTTGGCAGAATGACTCGAGATTTGACAAAAATTTAATATTTTCTTTTGCAACTTCCAATCGGCATCAATGAAATGAGTAGTGAGACACATATAACTCAAATTCTGACATGACGTCCATGTGCCGGTCGTAAGACAGACTCTTGGAGATGTCTCGGAGAAATATTTCATCAATTTACTTTTTTCTTCCAAGTACAACTTGTAACAGTCATGCCTCAATGTGTTACGACTCGAAATTACAAACTTCGACTGGAGTCTATGTAAAAATATATGAAATCCCTCATTTTCTACGAACTTGAAAGGGCACTCACCAATAATAAATATGATTGCTAGGTCCCTTCAACTAACTTCTTGGTCAAATTTCCAAGGACCAATGAACTACCATCCCCACCAAATCGACCCATGGCACTTCTTTGCCTTTTATCGACATTTGCATAAGGGTATTCCTTACATCTTGACAAGTGATGAAGCATCGAACTAGTGCCTTGACCACTAGCGCAACCTATATTAGCCCCACAATACAAACATTCAGCCTTTTTTTTATTAGGAATCTGTTTAAAGTGTTCCCACACGCTAGATCTCCTCTTTTTGTCCGTGGTACTTGAAGCACTCATTTCAGACATCTAACAAATTAAACATTCAACATTAATTACTAAAAGCTCTCAAGTCACAAACAAATAGTGAAACAATGCTGTTAAACTACTACTTGAAAAGGATTCTGCAACTATATCAATCATTGTTAAACAAATGAGCTAGCTTCATATTCCACTTCCAACTCCAGCTTCCAAATGGATAAAAAAGGAAGGACAAACCCAATTCAGAAATAGTTTAAGCCAAGCAATCGTTCTAGTATTTTGCCAAGTCAAAACAAAATTCAACAAGCCATACATGAGACATAATCAATTTCGAACTCAACTGGAGAAGTAGTAGTCGATGCCAAATCTGCAACATCTATGCCAAATGTGATCTTGCATCTTTTCTTTTTCTATGGTATTTCAGTGGATGCAATTGTGCTTCTTAAGTGCTGGTGGTAAGGGAGATATGACAAAAGAAGGTGACTATGGAAGATAGATGCTAAAAGCCAAATGATTCGGCAATCTGTAACACTAAAATCAAAGCTGTTTTTGTGCGCGTTATTTAAAACATGTGGTAATAACAATACATGCAAGCTTTACCTATTAAAAAATTGTTGTTATTACTCTGGCCTACGTGACAAGTGTCGCGACCCTCCCGAGATTTCCAGATCCCGAGGGAGTTAATGGATACTGGGCCCATTATAAGATCTGGGCTTAGCTCGGGCCCTCCCAAGCCCATACCAAATCGCGTCAGGAAAATTTAAAATGGTGATTGACCTTAGTGTGGTCAGTGACATGTGCATCGGTGTACATGCGGTAGGAGTCGTCACCGATCATTTTCTGGAGGGTATGATCGGAAACCCTATCGAGCGATTAGGAGGGATCGCTCGATTCTGCGAAAACCAGAGATCTAGAATGGGGGACTTAGTTACGTCGATATTGCTATCGACGTCCTTTCGGTACCTAAGTTGAGTGATTTCTTAGTGTAAGAGGTTCATGAAGGTATTCTTTGGGTAAGGTGAGCCTTAAAAGTCTAATGGGTTCATGCAGATGGGAAAGCTGACCTATCAATCACAACTGTAGAAAATAATTGCACAATCAATAAATGAAAGAAGCACATCAAGGGAAAACAGATCAAATAGCGTCCTAGAGGACTCTCAGAAACCTAGAGGAAATGTCAGCTAAGCCCCCGAATGATTTGGGAAAATTCGGGTCAGGTCGGCCGGAGGGGTAAAATGGTAGTTTCCTAAGGCCCGGGAGGTCAAAAATGGGTTAAACTGATTGGATGTGATTTTTTTTTAGTTTTCAGATTTTTTGAGAATTTTTGGGTATTTTCAATTTTTTTTGAATTTTTCCAATTTTTTGAATTTTTTTTGGTTTTTATGATTTTCTAAGGATTTTTCTATTTTTGGACGTTTTTCAGAATTTTTTTGTGATTTTTTCCGAATTTTCCCTATTTTGGACGTCTTCTATATTTTCTGATTTTTCATTATTTTTTCTAGAATTTTTGAATTTTTTTTATTTTTAGGGATTTTTCCTATTTTTTTTGGATATTTCCTATATTTTTTGGAATTTTATTTTGATTTTAAAATTTTTCTGATTTTTCAAAACATTTTTTACATTTTCTGACAAATTTTCTAAAATTTCTATGAACTTTTAATTTTTTTTAATTAATTTTTATTATTATTATTATTATTTTTTACGAATTATTTATTATTATCATTTTCGGAATTTCCTCATTTTCTAAAAGACTTTTGAAAATTTTTTAATAATTTTTCCTATTTTTATGTATTTTTTTACTATTTTCAACACTTTTTGTATTTTTTTTTTGTGATTTTCCTTTTATTTCCGATTTTTAAACATTTTTTATTATTTTTCTTCCCGGGACCGAAACGGCGTAGTTTAGTTTTTTTTTTTTGATTTTCTAGTTTTCCTATTATTTTTTATTCTTATTATTATTTCTTTAATTTTTGTTTAATTTCCATTTTTCGGGCCTAGTCGGGTTGACCCGGCTCAATAACCCGAATTGGAATCTAAAACCCTAGACTAAAACGACGCCGTTTCTATTTTATTAGTTTTCTATTTTTTGTTTTTATTATATTTTTTATTTGATTTTTATTTGGTTTTCTGGATTTTTATTATTTTTTATTATTCTGGTTTTGTTTTACGGACCGGGTCGAATGGACCCGGCCCATTAAACCGCCCGGCCCGAGGCCCCTTCAGAATATCTAGACCAAAACGACGTAGTTTTAGGTATTTTTTTTAAATTTTCAGATTTCTGTTTCTATTTTTATTTTCAGCTCAAATCTAATCCTACGGTTGATAGTTCTCCACGTGTCCTGAATCTGACCCTCCATTCCTTATACAAAACCTACGATCCTGATCAACTCAACGACTCAATCTCCACCGCCCATTTTTAATTATTTCTGAAAATGATTAAGAAAATCGAATTAAAGTTTTTTATTTCTAGAAAAACCTGAGATCTTGACATGTGGACAAATCAGGGCCGTCCGACTAAATTTGTTCTTTTAGCCTCATCGGTCAGGTCGACGCTTCATCGGAGAAGATGGCCGGGGTCAGGTCGACGCTTCATCGGAGAAGATGGCCGGCGCCGGCGTTCGATCGCCGGCGCCTCGTCGGAGAGCCACTCCGGCTCAAAAATTCGCTCCAAACTTCCCATTCTCAACCTAAATTCATCCCCAATCATCCTAACATGTATATATCTAAAATTTGGATAAAAAAAATTATGAAATTACCTAATCCAAATCCCCGGCCGAGAGAAGCTCCGACGCTGAGACTGGTATTTGCGAATAATACATCAACGGACCACGCGAATCAACAGAGGGCATCCACAGGGAATAGGGAGAACTTACCTGGGGGTCCTTGCGCCCTATCTGACATTGAAAACGAGCGTACGAGCTCGTGATTGTCCGGGAACAGAGGGATTGGCCAGGAGGGTTCACGCGACAAAAATGCAACGAGACAGGACAACGATCAGGGCGAGAGGGAGGACACATGAACTAAGAATTACGAAGAAAAGCTACTAGAATCAAGTCCGCCATTGACGGAACTCCAACTGAGCAAACATGGCGTTTACCTTCCGCACGGTGAACTCTGATCTGATGGTTGCCAAAGCTCTCTGAGGTCGTGCAACGCTTGCGGAACTGCTCCGAGGACCGCCCTCCTCCCTTGGATGCCGTCGACGATGGCTTCGAACTTTTTTTCCCTCCCAAAACAGGGGTCTCCCCCTCTCGTTTTATACCGGCCAATCTTTTCCAAAAACCTCCTCAACGGAAAATCTCGAACTTTTCCCCATGATCTTCGTCCAAACAAACTCTAATCTTGTTAGGATTTCTCTCAATTTTAGTTCGAGAATTGCGCGGATTCGAAAACCCCCCCCCCCCCCCCCCGCTCTCTGTGCAATCACATTCGGGGAAGATGAAGGCCATTGGGTTGGGTCGGGTCGGATCTAGTCCGACCCGACTGACGCGAATCGCATATTTTCTACAAATTACCCTGTTTATGGCCAAAATTTCCGAATTAAATCCCAAATTGGATTCTATGATGTGAAATACATTGGAAAAATGAATTTCCACGCTGATTTCCTAAGAATTGGTGTAAAAAACCCAATTTTAAAATTTGACCCGGGGGACTAAATTTGCAAAATCCAAAGTCCTAATGGCCTTTTTTGCAAAATTGACGCCACCAATTGGATTCAAAAGGTCAAAATCTAGGGGTGAAGTCGCCCTTTTTTCAATTCAGTCCCTAGAAAATTCTTAATTGCATTTTTAGTGATCTTAGGGACTAATTTGAAAATCAGAAATTGCATTTTGGTCCTTTTTAGCGAAATTGGCAATTCTGAGGGCTTTTGGACCTGGATTTTAATTTTGAAAAAATAGAGGAGGATGACACGACTCTACAAATATAAAAACGGAAAATTAAAAAGCTAAAATGGAATTTCTAGAATTATTTAAATATTCTGAAAAGTGAAATTAACAAAGAAACCCTAGATTCCAGACTTGATTTTTTCAAAATTTATTCATCAAAAATGAAGGGAAAATTAAATTAAAAATATTGACTATTTTTGTAATTTTCTAGTCTCAAATGCTATTTTTTTTATTAATTTTTTGTATTTTTCTAATTCTGAAAAATATTAAAAATGCAAAAAAATAAGGAAAATTATTTTTTGTTCCAAATTGGTTCCCTAGGCTTCGCCAAGGTCCCCCAAAGTTGATTTTTCAATTTTCTAATTTTTTGTTGATTTTTATGAATTTTTGAAAATAAATTCAGAAAAATATGAAAAATATGAAAAATCATTTTTTGTTCAAATTGGTTTCCCTAGGCTTGGCCAGGTCCCAAAGTTGATTTTTCAATTTTCTCATTTTATTGATTTTATGAATTTTTGAAAATAAAATTCAGAAAAATATGAAAAATATGAAAAATCATTTTTTGTTCAAAATTGGTTCCCTAGGCTTGGCCAAGGTCCCCAAAATTGATTTTTCAATTTTATAAATTTTATGGATTTTCTAAAATTTGTGAAAATAAAATTGGGCCAAAAATCAAGTGTCAACAACAAGCTATATTAATTTGCAGTGATGAAGTTTGAATTGTTAATATCTTATAGAGTGAGAATCCAAAAGATTGTCATAAAAGGAAGTAGTACATTTTGTCCTTCAAGTGCTTACGGTCTATTGTTAGGAGACAACTTTTCGATGAAAATGACACTGATTTGCTTGATACTTAAGTATTTAACAGGAGACAGACAGAACCTATGCATGCAAGATAGAGAAAAAAGTAATGCCCATTGGTTATATCTAAATATGACATAAATCTAATTATTACCTTCAATGCAATTGTCATTTTCACTGATAGGACATACCAGGACTAATTTAATCTTGGAAGTGATGAGGGATTCTGAAATGGATCATTCATATGGATAATCGAATAAGAAGTGAAGCTGCTAAAATTGTCCAGACCAAGTATGCCCACCCTCACACTTCTTAAGCCAACAGCAAGGAAGTTGAGAGAAATCAATGAATTTTGTCATGGTTCTGAACAAGGGGAGGGCTAAAGGCTACTAGCTACTGGTATGATTAGAAACTTAGTATCGCATTTGCATTGTAGAGACAGATGAACATCTCGAAAGGTTAAGTGACTGTCTATCTCGTATGGTTGCATCCCCCCAAGAATCGAATCTCATAAGTTTTAAGTCAGCATATTCTGAATAAAAAACAAAATGTAATCACGGACCTAACCATTTGAACTTCGACATTTTATCTTCATCCATCGTGTCTCAGTTAGAGCAATAAAACCAAGTTGCAATAGTTCTATTAAAGCAGAAGCTGAGAAAACAAAGTCCCCGCAAAAGATTCTTGAATCAACACCGTGTAGTAGAAGACTGAAAGTAAACCCCAAAAAGTGCTTTCAATATAAAAATTAAAATAAATTCAAATGACTCAGATCTCCAAATTTCTCCACCAACAGATAAAAGATGAGCTAGATCGAACTATATAAAACGTGACGATAGATCATGCTCCTCTGTTGAAAGACACTGCATTTCCACATCACATAAACCTATTACAAAGAAAACCTGCATTGGAACATCAGAAGGTAGCACACCTATGCTGCAATTGTAATAGTAGCCTTCTTGAATAACTTTTCAAAGACCTTTTCGAAGACCTTTTGATATCAACATGGCAAAAACATGGTTCCCAAGTGATTCTCTCAGTTAAAAACAGAAAAGCCTCAAGATTTGAGATTTCAAACTTCCATGAAAAACCCTATTTCTTACTTGCTTGAAGTGTCTACTATCACATCGATTCAACCATATTGACCAGAAAGAATGGTTATGCAAGAATTACTCATCCATTAAGAATCGGACGATTGGAACCCTTGAAGACGAACGGATTGAACTTCTCGAGGAGTCGCTGAAAATACAATCATTGAACAAATGATGATAAAATCGAATCGAAGAAGAGTTGAGTCCTAAATTTTGATCGAGGACTCGAAGCAAGAAAGCAAACAAGAGAGCGAATGAGACCATACCTGTGAAGAAGATGAAGAAAACGAAGACTGTCGTCACAAAAGGAAGACGGGGATCAACGAGAAGAAGTGGGTGAAGCCGAAGCAAAAACTGAGATCTCGTCGTCGACGTCACGCTCGCACTCGCAGTCCGATTCGAGTGATCTCCATTTCGTTCTCTCTCGATCTAGGGTTTGGGAGGGTGGGAGACTGAGTAAGATGAGTGTCGTCAACTTGTCGTGGACACTGGCTTACGGGAAATTACACCAGCACCGGCCCATATGCGAAATGGCACCGGCCCATACGCGAATGGCCCGGCCCTTAAGTGAACAGTACCAAGGCCCGACCCTAAAATACTCTAAATTTAGGATTGGAATCGGGACAGGGGTGGTCGGGTCGGGCCGGCGCGTGCCTTTTGACACCACATAATTAATATTAGTGAAGAGTGATCACAATCAGGCTCAAAAGATGAGGCAAATTTGTAAGCACAGTGGAGACTCCTGGCAACATCTTGCACGCAGACCTTCCTTTGTAGTGATTAAAGCCAGGACCTCTTCTCTAGGGAAACATAGAAATGCGAGGTAATTCATCCCGCGCGGAGTCATGTCATCCATTTTGGCAAGAAAAACCCGTGATCATGCCCGGATGTCCACGGAACATTATTTCAGGTCATGGCGGTCCAACCACCCCCGGAACGATCCACCCTTCTTCCAGGAAACTCTTGATGCTCTTGGCCAACAAAGCATGTAGACGACCCTAAATTCCTCGTACTTCTCTTTTTATATTGCCCTTCGCCACTTCACAAAAGACGAAAGAAACCTTCATCTTTGAGATAATCTATCTCTGAGCAAAATAAAAACCCCACCAGCAAGTGCCTTGGCTCAATGTAAATTTTTTACAGAAAGGGACCCATTTCGAACTGGTAGTCAAGAAGTCCTAGATTCTGACCGTGGCACCACATAAGCTACAGTCAGCAAAGGTGAACTCGAGGACGGACCCAAAGCATGACGGTCATGACCACGATGCGTCAGGCTTCCACGATCCCATAGTTAAGTCCAGAAATAGACATCAGCCAACTGAACACGTACGGGCATGCTCTCGAACTCTCGGTTGGATCTCCGCTTCACGATGTACTAAAAAGTTTTAACAGGGGAGAAATAGACCAGGCAGTGGGGGGGGTGAAGAAACACCACCGTGTCAAGGAGCTCACGTAGATCAGCAATGGTGGCATGGTAGTGGTGCTAAGGATCCTTTGATTTTCGACTCCATCATAGCAATTACGTTGTGCCTCAGTAGAACTCGATCGTCGCTTTATATCATGAGCCGCAGAGCAAGCGTAAGGAATCATTCGACGGACGGCTATCCGACCCTACTGTCTGGACTTTTTGAGGCCAGCAGGGATCGCGGCGATACGCGCCAATGAACACCCACGGGAGGCGATTGGGCCTTCTAGTCTCAAGGAGTCGCCCGTACACACAGCCTCCTGTTCCTCAGCTTATCCAACAACGATGGGAAGCGTCGCAGCCATAGGGGTTAGCCTCCTCCACTTCTGGGTACTTGACCCCGTGAGTGTCTTGCTCTTATTGCGAACAAAAGCAGAGGATATGAATGCAGATTCCTCCATGCATCACGCAGAGTGTAGCTTATCCTCAAAAAAAGCCACTATTGTAGTCGATATGATCTAGATGCGGATCCCGAATTCTGACGAGCTGAATTTTTATGAAGGAATATCTCCAGCAAGGAAATAAAATGTAGTTTGAAGAGAACGAGTTGGAATGAAAATTTTTTCAGCACCACCTTGATTTTTTTCCTTGAAAATTCTGGCAAGATAAGTATCCATGCTAAATGTTG
>JAGVVM010012287.1:0-12176 GCA_019149425.1 Psidium friedrichsthalianum
AATTTCTCAACAAGCCTATTCAGCCCAACTAGCTCACCTTGAGCCCAATTCAATTTGCAACCCATAATTCATATTTAGGCCCATCAATATCCTATTTAAATTCATTCAAGACCATCCCAAAAGCTCTAGAATTTCATGCTTAAGCCCATGATCAAAGAAATCCAATTCTAAGCCCATTAAACCCTTTTTGGCCCAATCTATCTACGGCCCATAATCGCACTTGGGCTCTCTAATTTCTCACTTAGAATTTGTCTCAAAACAGCCCATGAAGCCCTTTTGACCATGTCCAAGACCACTCCCTCAAGAACCACTCAAGCCCATCAAGTCTAACTAGCCCAAACTAGCCCAAGTTGACTTTCTAACCCATTTACTACCCACACCTCACACTCTCACGCCCCAAGCATCAAACCACAGCCCTCATATACCTCAATAACACCTACCATCATACTCCCAAGCCCACGATCAGCCCATATCATCAAAATCTCAAAATCGGCCTAACCGTTCTACGCGATTTTAGCGATTTCTAGCCGATTAACGAACACTAAGCAAACTAACAACCAAATCATCCATACATACATCATTCCTAGGCTAAGATTAGAGGTTTGCTTACTTGAGAGCGGCGGAAAAATGAAGGTGGCAACGACGAGGACGCCGGGCGGTCGATTAGAGTCCATGGCAACGGAGAGGGGGCGGCGGCACAAGGCTGGTCCGGCGGTTTCCACGGGCTCCAAGGGTCCTAATGACGTGCTTTTAGGTGTTAGAGGAGTTGAGGAACCCGGTGGAACGATTTCAAACGGCCGGAGCTTCGTTGGAGTAAAACGACGAAGAAACGACGAGGAGAAATAGGGGGCTGGTCGCGACTTGAAATGGGCTCTCAAGAGTCCGAAAATGAGGAGAAGCAAGCTTGAGGGACTTACCAAGATGACGGGGACGAGTGGTGGTGCGGACGGTGGCGACACGACGGCGGAGCGACGGCGGCTTGGGCGGGCTTCCTCGGCGAACGAAGAAGAGGAAGAAGAAGAACAAGAACAAGAACAAGAATGGAGAGGGAGGATGATGATGATTTGGCCAAATGGGGAGAGAGAGGGAAGAGGGGAGATTATATCACACAAAAGACAAAACTTTGAAATGAAGAGAGTGGGGTGGTTAGGGTTAGGTAAGAGTAGGTTTTGGGGTTTTTAGTTGATGGGAAGTTTGTACTTGATAGATGGATTTGATGGCCTTGGAACTTGTGCCATTGACATTGATTGATTTGTTGTCTTGACATGATGGATTGATGTGACACTTGATGGGACTTCGCCTCGATTTGCGTGCTAAATGCACCGATCGGATCCCGAGCGCGAACGAACTTCAGACTGGAATTGGTATCGTTCTATCGTATTCGTCCTCAAATAATTCTATTTGATCTAATTCTAAGGATTGAGCATTTACCGGGGCATTTCGGTAATTTTCCATTCACGTCTTGCTTCGCGACGTGCACCGGAGGTCCACCCTTCTGGCGAAGTTTTTCTGCAACTGAACCCATTTCTCCATTGTGACCATCTTAGAAACTCGATTTTCCAATACCGGAATTCATTTTGTGGCCAAATCCATTAAATATGACTCTGTCGAAACCTCGGACCAACGGGCGGCTGATTGGGAAATTTCCCAGGTAGCCATTTCCCTTCGGTTAGTCGTCTCAGAGTGGCCAACTTTGAGTGAGGATCAACCAGAGCGCATTTATGAAATATATCCATTCATTCTGAAACCCCGATAATTGGGTCGAATTTTCAGACTGTCACACACAGAGAGAAACGGTACCTGTGATCACCCCTGGCGCATTCTCAGCATCCTTGCGCGCCACTGCATAGACTCGTCCTTGAGCAGGTGGACGGTTCAGAATTCCTTGCGGGGTGGCCACAGCCTGCTGCTGCTGCGGTTGAAACTGCGGTCTTGGACCATTCTTTGGTCAGTTCCTCATGAGGTGTCCCAACTGTCCGCAGCCAAAACATCCACCCGTCTTCTTCGGGCAAGGGTTGTTCCCATGTCTCCTGCCACAGTCACGGCAGTTCTGACTCCCAGGGTGCGATGCTTTCCCAACATTCTTCTTACAGGTGGGACGAACCTGCGGGTGTCTCTCATCGGCCTCTTGCCGAAATTTCTGTTGTCCCTTCCAGGCATAAACCGCGATCCAGATGCGGCAGCCTTCTCCTGTAGGTCTCGCTCTATTGCTAGGGCCCTCTCATACATCTCACCATAGTCTCTAAGTCCCGTGGTAATCAGCATACTCTTCAGTTCAGGCCTCAGTCCTTCTCTGAACCTTCTGGCCTTGTCCCATGGGTCCTCAATCAGCCTTCGAGCAAACTTTGACAATCTAGCGAATTCACCCTCGTATTGATCCACAGTCAATGATCCTGGCGAAGTCTGATGAACTCCTCCATCTTTCTTTCCTGGGCTGCCTCAGAGAAATACTTTCCATTGAATGCCGCACAGAAAGCAGCCCAGTTTGGTCTCATGTCGTCAGGAAAGACTCGCCCTCTGGTAGCCTTCCACCAATCATCCGCAGTGCTCTGAAGCTGATATATCGCCAGTGAAACCTTCTCTTCATCAGTGCATCCAAGCACTGTAAAGGCTTTCTCCAGCTGCTCGATCCATAAGGCAGCTGTCTCGGGTTCACCACTCCCGTCAAACTTAGACGGCTGCAACTTCAAAAAACTGCTCTACCATATGATGAGCCTGACGTCCTCCATTACCATGTCCATTACCTCCATTGGCCCCATTCGCAGCGGCCAAAGCGGCCTCAGCTGCTTGGGCTACAGTGGCAGCTCTCTCAGCAGCTTGCCTAGCCATCAGATTGCTAACTTTCGTCAGTACCCTCATCATTTCCTCAATTCGAGGGTCTCCTTCAGGTGGAGGAGCCCTTGAGCTTGATGCAGCGGCACTGGGTCTTCTGCCCCTATTGCTCATCCTTCCGATTATCTCTCACCTAAACCCAATAAAATTCCATTCAGGAATTTGAAATCCTAAAACTAACAATCATGCTTTCGCCTGCTGTCGCGTCTACTGACATGAATATGCATGAAAAGTTCGCTGCAGCTTTTAAATGTAATTGGACTCGGAAGACACCTAGACTCAACCCTGACGATGCCCAACCCAGGCCACTCTGTTCGCCACCTCAACTAGAAGCCTGCCAGAAGCCGCTCCTTGAACGGGTCTCTGCCCCGGCGACCACTCCCCGCCCTCATCATTTCTTGGTACGAACAGTTGTCCTAAGTCACTCACCTCCAGAGAGAGCCCCATTCCACGTGTCCCATACCACGCTTCATTACAGTTTGTAGGCGTCCCGCCAGACCTGTCCCATACCAGGCTGACGGTACACAGCCCAATAAAATATGATGCATGAGCTTTTCAAATCCCAAATCTTCATTTTAAATCAACTTCATTTTAAACCATTTTTCCTTTAATGCAGAAATCATGCAATGCATGATGGTCAAGCAGCGCGCAACAGCCGACTAGGCATACAGACACATGCAGCACCAACCAACAACTAGTCAACCAGCAATCAGCATTCAAGCACCCAACTCATGGGGTTCGGCTCTAGAACCTTACCTCAGGTCCTAACGCATCTGCAGATTAGTTCCAGACATCATAGTCTATAGCTAGGTTAGGCTAACGATCTAACTCTGCAAACACATGCGCCAATCAATTCATGCACTCTACCCTTCCTAATCCTTAGGTCTAGGGTCTGTCTATCTAACTACCCCAAGTCATCAGCCTTATCACTCCAATTCCTCGAACGGTCTCGTATCGAGCTGACCTTGCTCTGATACCACTCGAACGGGGATGTCACGCCCCGAACCCTATGGGCTCGCGACACCCCTCGTGCTCAGTCCGCCCACCTCTGCGTGCGGCTGGCCTACAAATCAGACGACGATCCAGGACACTCGTCGCGGCCAGACAACGCTAGCGCAAAACGATAAAAACCTGAAACCTGCGGAAGCGTGCCTTCTATACATACATATATACCAAAGAAAGCGGGGTAGTACATGAAGGAAGCAATGCAAAATACCATATTATGTATTTAAACCAGCGTTAGGTACAGACCCCAAAAAGAAACTCACACTATGGTCAAGTGACCCTACGCTCTGACGACCTAACTCGACGTCGGATGTCGTCACTCCAGCGGCTCCTCCTCTGGGTCGTAGTCTGCCCAAGGGTCGTCCTCCTCCTCTAGATCTGACTCCATAGCCTCGCCCTCGTCATGGCTATCGACCTCCATGCGGCCCGGGGATGGTAGCTCTGCCAAGGGATCTGGATCTACCACCTCTCCTCCATAGGTAGCAGAGTGGAGAAGGCCAGGGTCCTCCTCCATAGGAACGGGGGCGTCACGGTGGGGTCCCTCAAAACCAAATAAGCCCTCTCTCATCCAGGCCTCGAACCTATGGGGTACAAAATGCGGGTCACCCTGATCTACCCAAATGGTAGTCAGTCGTCGCTCCCAGAGAACGGCGTCCTCATCTACGTGCTGGGTGATCTCAGTCTCGATCTGCACAGGCAGTCCAAAAAGTACGGGGGGCTCGGCCATCACTGGAGACCTGGATCTGAAAAGAAGGCAACCACAGCCAGTGAGTCGGAGACTCAGCAAGCTCACCACTAAACCTAGCGTAGGATAGGGTATGCCAATGGGGTCGGTCCTATCCAGTGAACTAAGGTTTCGGTTTAGCTAACTCGGGTACACCCTCCCCAACTCGACGAAAGTTCCACACTCAGAAACACGAGTACCCAGACCTTGCAGACATATACATCATGCATGTCAAATATGAATAGCAACAACGCATCATGGCAGCACACACACAAATGCAACACGAATGCATGATTCAGTCTGCCTCAAGCGATCCCATTGGATCTTGTCCACTTATCGCTCCATTTCCCATCAGGGCCCATCCAACAGTGCCTCTTGGCAAATATCTCAATTGCGTTCATTACGCATTATGTTGGTCACCCATTATCTCTCCAATTCCCCGCGTAAAGACGCCTCAGGGGCTCATCCAACATGTCACACTCCAGGTGACTCATGCCATGCTCTCGGTTTAGAATGTGCAGACAGATACACGATGCATTGATCACAGAGCAGGCAATTTCATGGATCTCACAAACCACAGGATAAGACAGCATACGATCTGACAATCAGCCAACAACTCACACTCATTGGGTCATACCACAAGTAGACCTAATACCCTGCCCAACGTTTCACGGTCTACTGGTTCCAATTCGGGACCTCACAAGATCATGGCTCTGGGGTTCTCACCCTTAGAACTGGCCCATTAGTTTGCTAAGCCCATCAAGGTGTAAGGCCCAATTAAAGTGGGTCGGTCCACTAAGATATGTTAAGCCCAAAAGCCAGGTTATGCCCATTAGTTAAGTTGGGCCCATTAAGAATCAAGGCCCAATAAGGTGGGTTGGGCTCATTAAGCCAAGTTGGGCCCATTTAGGTTCTAAGGCCCATCAAGGTCAGTCAGATCCAATAAGATGGGTTAGGCCCAATGAGGTGGGTTAGGCTCATTAAGGTAAATTGGGCCTATTAATTTAAGTTGGGTCCGATTGGGTTTCAAGGCCCATTACTCAATTAAAAGCCCACGATCTAATTGTAAGTTATTAAATAATTCGAGGCCCATAAGAATAGAATTTTCGTGCAGGGCCCAAGCCCATATGATAAAACAAGCTTAAGAGGCCCATTATGGCCCATTTAGGCCCAAATCAAGTCCCTAGGCCCATGTACATTACTGGGCCCTAAAGTTTCAAGTCAAGATTATGAATAAGGCCCAATTTACTTAAATTTTCGTCCATTAAAAGCCCACTACTAAAACTTAGGCCCAAGAGTTCCATTTTGGTTCAATTAAGCATGGATTCAGATCCTTAAGCCCACTAACTAACTTTGGCCCATAATTCCACACGCCCAAATCAGCCTCTACAGCCCATAAATTCGGCCCAATCATATGCACACCATTAGTCTAAAGCCCATTAGGCTTAATTACTCATATTACACCCTAATCACAATTACCTTCCACTAACACATTAATCCATACACACATACAACTAGCCTAAGTCAAGTTTAGGGGATGAAGCTTACATAAATGGGCTGGTGGTGGCGGCTGGACGACGTCGGGACGGTGAAGGAGGCGACGGCAACGACGGCGGCTGGACGACCGAGAGAGGGAGTGAGCGACGGTGAGGACTTGGCCGGCCCATGGTGGCTCACGGCCCACGGAAAATGAGAAGGGAAGAGACTAGAGGACTCACCAACCAAGGATGATGGCTGGTGATGGCGGACGGTGGCCGTGGTGGCGAACGACGGCGACGAAGGCGGCGGGTTGCGCGACGGCACGAGCTGGCCGAGAAAGAGAGAGTGAGATGCGGTCTGGTCGGGCTTTCAAGGCCACGAAAACCAGAAGAAGAAGAGCTAGAGAGCTCACCTAGACGACGGCTTGAAGGTTGGTGGTTGGACGACGACGACGGGAGGCGGTGACGGGCGGCTTCACGGCGGCGGGACGAGCGACCGAGAGGGAGAGGGATCACGAGAGGGAGAGGAGAGAGGAGAGGATGGGGCGGTCGCCGAAGCAAATGAGGGAGAGGAGAGAGAGTGGGGAAGATTATAATGGGGATAGGACAAAATGGTAAGTGTGAGTGGAGTGGTTGATGGGGTAATGTGACATGTGATTGAATGAAGCTTGAGTTGATTGATGTGCATTGGAAATTGTGCCATGATGTGATTGATTGATTGATGGATTGATTTGACACTTGATTGATGTGACAACTGATTTGACTGCCTCGATTTGCGTACCAAATGCACCGATCGGGTCCCGAGCACGAACGGATTTTGGACTGGATTTGGTTTCGATCTCTCGAATTCACTCTTAAAAATCTTAATTGGTCTCATTCTAAGGATTGAGCATTTACCGGGGGCATTTCGGTAATTTTCCATTCACGTCTTGCTTCTCGACGTGCACCGGCTGTCTGCCCTTCGGGCGACGTTTCTGAAACTGAATCCATTTCTTCATTGGTTTCTCTTACTGATTCGATTGTCCAATGTCGGATTTCATTTTGTGGTCAATTTCATTAAATACCGACTCTGTCTCAGTCTCAGATCAACGGGCGGCTGATTGGGAAAAATTCCAGATAGCCTTTCCCTTCGGTTGGTCATCTTAGGGTAGCTAATCCTGAGTGAGCGTCGATCAGAGTGTAATAACGAAGTGTTTCCATTCATTTAGAAATTTCCGATCAATGAGTCGAATTTTTAGATTGCCCCCATGGGCTCCATTAGCAGCGGCCAAGGCGGCCTCAGCTGCTTGGGCAACAGTGGCAGCTCTCTCAGCAGCTTGCCTACCCATCAAATTGCTAACCTCGGTCAGCACCCTCATCATCTCCTCTATTCTCGGGTCTCCTTCAGGTGCAGGAGCCCTTGAGCTTGATGCAGCGGCACTGGGTCTTCTGCCCTTATTGCTCATCCTTTCGACTATCTCTCACCTAAACCCAATAAAATTCCATTCAGGAATTTGAAATCCTGAGACTAACAATCAAGCTTTCGCCTACTGTCGCGTCTACTGACATGAATATGCATGTAAAGTTCGCTGCAGCTTTTAATGCAATTGGACTCGGAAGACACCTAGACTCAACCCTAACGATGCCCAACCCAGGCCACTCTGTTCGCCACCTTAACTAGAAGCGTGCCGGGAGCCGCTCCTTAATCGGGTCTCTGCCCCGGCGACCACTCCCCGCCCTCATCATTTCTTGGTGCGAACAGCAGTCCTAAGTCACTCACCTCCAAAGAGAGCCCCACTCCACGTGTCCCATACCACGCTTCATCACAATTTGTAGGCGTCCCGCCAGACCTGTCCCATACCAGGCTGACGGTACCCAGCCCAATAAAATATGATGCATGCGCTTTTCAAATCCAAAGCCTTTATTTTAAATCGGTTTCATTTTGAACCATTTCCCTTCAATGCAGAAATCGTGCAATGCGTGATGGTCAAGCAGCGTGCGACAGCCGACTAGACGTACAAACACATGCAGTACTAACCAGCAACTAGTCAACCAGCAATCAGCAATCAGCACTCAAGCACCCAACTCATGGGGTTCGGCTTTAGAACCTTACCTCAGGTCCTGACGCATCTGCAAGTTAGTCTGAAATACCATAGTCTATGACTACACTAGACTAATTGTCTAATTCTGCAAGCACATGCGCCAATCGGTTCATGCATTCTATCCTTCCTGATCCTTAGGTCTAAGGTCTGTCTAGCTAACTACCCCAAAATCATCAGTCTTATCACTCCAATTCCTCGAACAGTCTCGTATCGAGCTGACCTTGCTCTGATACCACTCGAACGGGGATGTCACGCCCCGAACCCTACGGGTCCGCGACATCCCTGTCATCTCATACGACGAATCCAGCAAGCGCCTGGCCTACGAATAGCGACGGCCCAGGATGCACATCGCGGCCAGACGACGCTATGGTCTAACGCCAATTCTGAAACCTGCGGAAGCGTGCCTTCTACACATGCGTACATACACAAGATAATGGGGTAGTACACAGAAGGGAGTATACACAATGTCAAGTATCATATCATATAAATAAACGAGCGTTAGGTACAGACCCCAAAAGAAAATACACACTATGATCAAAAGCCCTACGCTCGAACTATCTGGACTCGACGTCTGATGCGATCACTCCTGCGGCTCCTCCTCTGGGTCGTAGTCTGCCCACAGGTCGTCCTCCTCCCCTGGATCTGACTCCATATCCTCGCCCTCCTCGTGGCCATCAACCTCCATACGGCCTGGGGATGGCAGCTCTGCCAACGGGTCTGGATCCACCACCTCTCCTCCATAAGTAGCGGAATGGAGAAGTCCAGGATCCTTCTCCATAGGTACAGGGGCGTTGCGGTGGGGTCCCTCAAACCGAACATGCCCTCTCTCATCCAAGCTTCGAACCTATGGGGTACAAAATGAGGGTCTCCCTGATCTACCCAGATGGTGGTCAGTCGTCGCTCCCAGAGGACAGCGTCCTCGTCTACATGCTGGGTAATCTCGATCTCGATCTGTACGGGCAGTCCAAAAAGTACAGGGGGCTCGGCCATCACTGGCGTCCTGGATCTGAAAATAAGGCAACCACAGCCAGTGAGTCGGAGACTCAGCAAGCTCACCACTAAACCTAGCGTAGGATGGGGAATGCAAATGGGGTCGGTCCTATCCAATGGACTAAGGTTCTGGTCATCTAATTCGGGTACGCTCCCCAACTCAATGAAAGTACCACACCCCAAGACAGGAGTACCCAGACTGCGCAGATATATACATCATGCATATCAAATATGAACGGCCAACAAACGGTCAATGGCAGCACACACAATGCAAAACAAATGCATGATTCAGTCTGCCTCAGATGAACCCAATGGATCCTGTCTACTTATCGCTCCAATTCCCATCAGGGCCCATCCAACAGTGCCACTTGGCAATATCTCAACTGCGTTCGTTACGCCTTACGTTGGTCACCCTTTATCTCTCCATTTCCTCGCGTAACTACGCCTCAGGGGCTCATCCAACATGTCACACTCCTGGTGACTCATGCCATGCTCACAGTACAGAATGTGCAGACAAATTCACAATGCATCGATCACAGAGCAGGCAATATCATAGGTCTCGCAAGAAACGAGGCAAAGCAGCATAACATTTTGACAACCAGTCAACAACCCATATTCATCGGGTTATGTCACAAGTGGACCTAGTACCCTGTACAAACTTTCACGGCTACTGGGTTCAATTCGAGTACCTCACATGATTATGGCCCTATTGTTCTCACTCTTAGAACTGGCCCATCAGATAAACTAAGCCCATCGAGTTTAAGGCCCATTAAAGTAGGTCGGCCCATCAAGCCAAGTTGGGTCTTTTAATTAAGTCGGGCCCATTTGGGTTTCAAGGCCCATTAACCATCCATAAGCCCAAGATTTAATTGTAAGTGATTAAATAATTCGAGGCCCACTATTAATAAAATTTTCGTGTAGGGCCCAAGCCCAAATATTAAAGTAAGCTTAGAAGGCCCATTAAGGCCTATTTGGGCCCAATTCAAGTCCCTAGGCCATGTACACTATTGGGCCCTAAATTTTTAAGTCCAAGGCCATTATTAAGGGCCATCTTAATTGAATTTTCGTCCATAAGATGGCCCATCAAGATAACTTAGGCCCATTAGCTTTTATTAGTTTAGTTTAGTCCAAACTAGGCCGCCAAGCCATTAGTACACTTAGGCCCATTAACTACACGCCCAACTCGCCAACTTGCAGCCCATATTAATCAATCCTAGGCCCGTCATGATCCCTCAAGCCCATACGCACAGCCCAATGGCTAGATTAACACATTAGCCTAATAACATTACCCAATAACCCATCATTAACTATACAACCAATCCTCATTAACCACTAACACATCATGCCACATACATATACACATGCCTAAGCCACGATTAGGGGATGAAGCTTACCTAGATGAGCCGAAAATGACGACGAGGGCGGTAAGGGACTCCGGCGACCGACTTGAGCTCACGGCCTACAATGGGGAGCCGGGGTTGGTTCGGCCAAATGGCAAGCCTCACGGCCTTAGAGAAAGTCAAGGGAAGGGTAGAGGAGGCTTACCAAGGCGGGGATGGGTCGGTGAGGGTCGACGGTGGCCGGACGACGGTCGGACGATGGTGACAACGGCGACGTGGGCGAACGGCGGCTAGACGAAACCGAGAGAGAGATGGAGAGTGAGGTCGGGTCGTGGCCTCCAAGGCTCATACGGCCATGAAAATGTGAAGAAGAGGAGTTGAGGAGGCTCACCAAATCGAGAACGAGGTGGTGTGGCGGCTGGACGGCGACGGGGGTACGGGCATGAACGACGGCGACGTGTGGGACGGCACGGATGGTCTACCGATGAGGAGAAAGAGGGGAGATGAGGTCCTCCGGTGTGGTCATCCAAGGCCACGGAATGAAGAGACAAGGGACTAGAGAGGCTTACCAATGGGAAGAGAATGGCGGCTGATGGTGGCGGACGAAACGGCGTCACGGAGTGGATAGGCGGCGATCGGCTGTTTGAACGAGAGGGAGAAAGGAGCACCGAGAGAAAGAGTTCGGGAGGGAGGAGAGAGGGAGGGGGCCGGCCCGAAGGGTGAGGAGATGAGAGAGAGGGAGAGATTCTCAACATATAATTAATGGGAACTAAGGCTTATAAGGGTTAGGTAATGGGGTAATAGTCGACATGGATGTGATGGTAGTACTTGACATGTTGTTGATTGATCGGATTGAAGTGCATTGGGAATTGAACCTGTGATGTGATTGATTGATTGACAAGACACTTGAGTGATTGTGACAACTGATTGACTTGCCGTTTGCGTGCCAAATGCACCGATCGGGGTCCCGAGAGCGATCGAATTTTTGAACGGTTTGGTTCACTCTATCGTATCTCGCTCTCAAAATCCTAATTTGTATTATTTCTAGAGGACTGAAGCATTACCGGGGGCATTTCGGAATTTCTCCATTCACGTTTGCTTCTAGACGTTGCGTGCACCTACTGGTCTACCCTTCGGGCGACGTTTTTCTGAAACCTGAATCCATTCTTCATTGTGGTTATCTTACTAATTCGATGTACCTGTCGGATTCATTTTGTGGTTAATTTCATTAATTACCGACTCTGCCTCAGTCTCAGGCCACACGGGGGCTAATTGGAAAAACCTTCCCAGATAGCCTTTCCCCTTCGGTTGGTCATCTCAGGGTAGCTAGTTCCTGGGTGAGCATCGATCAAGACGTGTAATAATGAAGTGTTTCCATTCATTTAGAATTCCGATCAAATGGGTGAATTTTCAGACTGTCACAGCCTATTAATTGTAGCAAAATGAAAATCATTTTTTTTTGGTTTTTCAATACATATGTTTGGTTGCTCGTACCCCGGATTATAGTCCACAGGATGTGAGAGTGCCTGAACGATGTACAGGAACCTAGACCAATGGTTAGGACCAACCCCGTCGGTTACCTTATCCTACCGCTAGGATTAGTGGTGAGCTACTGAGTACTCGACTCAGTGGCTGGGTGGTGGTGACAGTCTGAAAATTCGACCCATTTTTGTCCTGGGAAATTCTAAGGAAGCGAAATGCGTCATAAGTACACTTATGGCGACGA
>JAGVVM010012289.1:0-27210 GCA_019149425.1 Psidium friedrichsthalianum
ATCAGTTGCATCCTACACCTTTTCATTAGTGTCATTCAATCCTCTGACTATTTTTAGCTGGAAATTTATTGCGTGTCTACTAGTCATACCTACTGTCGATAGTGTTCTGTTCGAAACTTTTAATTGAATTTATTTTCGGAGACTGACTAAACCATTTTCTGTTCTTTTCTTTTCGTTTCTTCCTCTCTTCCTTTGCTTTTTTTTTCAGTGTGTGTTATTGTTTGCCCGAGCGAGTTGCCAGAGAACTCGGACCTTTCCCTCGGGGGATCGCCCCCGAATTGAGGCCTTCGCGTAGGGCCTTACGAATGAATCTAGCGAGGGCCCAGGCTTCATACCCTCTCGTCGGGCAGATAGTGGGGTCCCTCATTAACCAAAATGAAACGGGGAAAAGGAGAACATATAATAATAATTTAACATAAAAGGTACAAATTCAGGTCAATGATTGGCATCCCGTCCTATTTTTCATCAACATTGACAGGATGAATTAAATTAATAAACTCAAAAAGTTTAAAATTAAGTTGGTCCAAATTAAATTGTTTAAGACAGAATTTGTATCGATGCACTAAGTTTATGACCTTTTTAATACTTTTTCTCAAAGTTGATAAGATGGTTAGGCTTCTAACCTTTTCTCAAAACCTAATTCACGAAAAAAGCGATTCGCTTTGTCAAAGCCAAAGCGAGAGTTAAGCCCCACGTGGGTGTCCATCGATTAAATAACCAATAACAAATATGAGTGAATTTCTCTCTCTTTTAGTAGGTAAAATGGACATCTTTGCTAAGGTATGATGTTTTGCAAATCTCTATAAATATGCAAAAGTACCATGTTCTTTTTTAGTGTTCATAAGTATTTAGGATGTTTTTTCCTTTTTTGTCACTTTTGACTTTGTGGCTTTGCGCGAATTGATTGCTTTAAGGATTAGACATCGAACCGTGCAAGTTTCAATAGGCTCTCGTCCAAAAGCAATGTACGATAACGTCATAATTCAAAGATTTAACAAATTGCAAGCCAACTCCATCTCGTGACCACAACTAGACCTTCGCTTTGTTACACGACACAAAAATTGATATCATGTTTCATAATCTACAAGGCTAAAATACACTACAAGCGATAAAATTTATGTACGACACTCACTTTAATACCAAAACTTTCAAAACGATCACTTAAGTACCAAATTTTTTGAAAAACACTCACTTCAATGTCAACTCCCATTTGAGTTGATATAGTTTATCGAAAAGCCGATATGGGCTTTTTTTTTTATCAATATTTGAGCTAACATGCCTTTCTAGAGTTGGTATTGAAATGAGCATATTTTTAAAAATTTGACATTTAAGATATTGTTATGAAAGTTTTGGCACTGAAGTGATTATTTTTCAAAAAATTTCGTACTTAAGTGATCGTTTTGAAATTTTTGACACTAAAGTGAGCGTCATACACGAGTTTTGGCACATATAGTATACATAAGTCGTATTACAAAAATATTACAAGTATAGCAAATAAAGGATTTCAAGTTAGTCTTAGACCTCTAGAAAGCATGAAATTCTTTTAGAAAATTGCATTTAATAGTCAAATAAATAATGTCTTTTCTCTTACAACACATCTCATATTACTGGTAAGAAATATGCAAATAATGCTCTCGCAAAGTGATGGCTAAACAGCTAGTTTAGAGAACCTCGACTTTGAGACCGCAGCCGCCACCTTTTATATCGATGAATTTTGTGCATACGGGACCGAACTATTCATACATACCTCTAGAGATTGATTAAACCAAAATTGGCCCCTGCCAACTATTCTAAAAGATTGATTTACTATTTAATTATTCTATTCCTCCCGTCTGATCTTTTTGTATACTACTAAGCATGAAAATAATTAATCGGGGAGACAAATGGGGTTTGGCAAACTATTTAGACTACGTATGGTAATCATTCTAGATCTTAAAAATGATTCTGATTAAAATGACTTTTTATGATTCTGTTCCCTATATAATTTTTAAAGAATCAAAATGCGTTTGATAACTGCATAGAATTTCTGTTCTTAGAACAGAAATACGTTTGGTAATGGCATATAATTTTTATTACTGGCAACAATTTCTCTTCCCAAATTTTTTCATTTAAGTCAAATAATTACGTAGTTACTTTGTGAAATTTTATTCTATATTTCGAATTAATCGAAGATAAATTCATATTAATTCTCTTATATAACATATTGCATATTGAAATGCAAAAATAAATATCAAGAATCATCACGAG
The DNA here is from genome assembly GCA_019149425.1 of Psidium friedrichsthalianum. Classification (NCBI taxonomy): domain Eukaryota; kingdom Viridiplantae; phylum Streptophyta; class Magnoliopsida; order Myrtales; family Myrtaceae; genus Psidium; species Psidium friedrichsthalianum. Next base: position 2,248 of record JAGVVM010012289.1, read on the forward strand.
TCATTTTCGTCATTTATTTTCATCCAACTCTTTTGAGCGAGCGGACAACCGACATGAGCGACACTCTCGTTTATACAAGGAAAATGCACTCACTGCTCTGCATTGGTGCTTTTTTTTTTCTAGAAAATCAAATCTCAATCTTAATTCATCCAAAATTTAAGAACAAGAACTTGCTAAAGCTGCGTATGGTAATGCTTCAGAAATGCATATGGTAAAAAAGTACTCCAAAAGTGTTTGGAAAATACTTTTAACAAATAGAAACACTTTTTAAGCATAAACAATTTTTTTTTTTGTGTTTTCAAAACATTTTTAGAAACACATTTGGAACATTTTTTAGAGAAAATTGGGAACACTTTCTTGAAAGTAATTAAAAATAAAAATAATTAAATAATAAAAATAATATAAAAATTAAAAATAAATTTTAATAAAATATAAATATAAATATAAATTAACTAAAAAAATAAAAATATTTTTCCACAAAAATAAATAGTTAAAAAATAAAAAATAATTAAGAAATAAATTAAAAATAAAAAATATTTGAAATAATATTAATTAATTGAGAAATCAAATCATTTACAAAAGTTATTTTTTACCAAGCAGTATTTACAACAAAGTTATATCTAAATGCACTTTTTAATTATAATTTACCAAACAGTATTTGCATTTTACTAAACTCCTTTAGCTCAAAGTTATTTGCGTTTTTCCAAAAACATTTAGCCATAGCTGAACTAAACAAGCCTAATATATGATGAGTAATGACACTACTAATAAATAAATTATTAGTTACGTTTGTTATATATTTGGGTCTCCATCAAAATCCTACAAATAAAATGGCAAGGGACTACGATATGCTTGGAATTCCATAACTTTTTATTTTTCAATTATGTAATCATATTTTTATCTACTTGGGAACATTTATGTATAACTCATAGATATAATTTTTCCTATCTATGGAAGATATATTTCATGTTTTTATTGTTCAATTCCAATTCATCTTCTCTTTCATTTTTTTTTCTAGTTGATCTCGTCCATATTGAAAAGAATTAGGAACATAATTAAATGAAAAAATTAGGAACATAATTTTTTTTATCGTAACCAAACGCGTTTTTGTTCCTTTTTTATTCTAAGAACAGAAACTTTATACAGTTACCAAACGTGTTTCTGTTCTCAAAAATCGCAGCCTAAGTGATCAAACTTTAACCAAAAAGTGTTTTTGTTCCAAAAGTTGTTTAGAGAACAGAAACGTTACCATACGCAGCCTAAGTGTTCACGCTGATTATTTTTGTCATTTTCCAAAATTTTCTAAAACTAGACTAAGTCTAAAGTACATAAATTTAAGCAAATCACAATCAATAAAATCAAATGCACAATTAAGGATCGTGGCAATTGAGAAATCACATTATAAAATCCAAACAAAGCCCTAATGGCTTAGAGAATGTGGTTCGAGTTTAATTTTAAAGATGTTTATGAGTTTCCTAAAAAAGAACAAAATTTATAAAATCTAGGGAATCTAGGTCCAAATTTGTGTGGAAAAAAAGGTCAAATTAGCCTAATCTAAGCCTCTTCTATTCTTAAGGATTTTCTCAAATTTCTCTGATGGTTTTGGATTCCTTCAATTTTTTGGATATTTTATTATTTTATTTTATTTTTATTATCTTTTATTTATTTATTTATTTATTGAAAATGAGACCTTGTTTTATTTTAGGTGAAGAAAAAGTGATGAGAAAACTGAAAGAGAAAAATAAGATATGTAGTACTTCATTCTGTTTTGTGATTCTTTAAAGTGATTCTTTTTGTCAAAATCAACTTTTTTTTATTCTTATTTTTGCTCCAAAACTGCTCTCGAGAACATAATCAGAATTGGAATTGTTTATATTACCAAACAAGATTTGATCTTTTTCTGTTCGATAGAACAGAATCACAAAACCAGAATAGTTACCATATGCAGCCTTAATGATTTCCCTTCGCAGATAAAATATATAGTCGAAAACATTCATTTTCTCTTGTTAATATATGTCCGAAAAGCAAGCTCGAGAAAAGAATAAATCTAAGTTAGAGGATTATGAAGAAGCTGGAAATTCAATCTTACAAATCTTTGCCTTAAAATGACAAGTAATGGTTTTCAAGCAAATGAGGCCACCTCCGATTGTCCTCCCCCCCCCCCTAAAACCCAAAAAAAAAAAACAAAAAATATGGCTTAAAGTGCTAAGCTTTGTCCATAACTGTATATGTATGAGTGTCTCAGCTGATTGCAATCTGCCATAAGAATTTGAATCGATTGGGCGTCGCGTGATTCCTTTAATCAATTCAATCAAAGTGTGAAAACAACCCAAATGGTTGTAATCCGAACACTGTTTCCTAAGGGTTCGTAGGGATTAAAGTAGTCATAGAGATTCGAAATTCCGAGTGGCAAAAATGCAGGTAAAATCGACTAAATTTTTAAGATGATCCGGCGATGCTCGTTTCAGTGAGACCTTGCTTAGTATGTTAGTACGCCAACAAAATTGAAATGACCATGTTAACTGATGCAGCAAATTACGACAAAAAGAGAAGGGTAGCTCTTCAATCCGCCATTAGTAGCAAAATTTTCGCACTCACAATTAGACGATCGACAATGTGCGGCAGGAGATGATAATACAACCATGTCCTTTTGACATGTCATGCATCCAATTGTGAATTCGGTCATCAGTTCTTACATTGCCAGTGGACCTACAAAAATAAATGTTGGGGGTGAGCAGAAACCCGGTACCTTCTGCCTGGAGAGGTCATTTAGAGGGAGTCTAAATTCGAGATTGTCAATATAATCCAATTAAACATACATTCACTCAAAAGTTTAAGTCAATGAATTGTGGGCTAACTAGGATGTTAATAATTAACTACTCTACACCGCACCAATTCTTCGATATGAGATTTCTGTAACACAATTCACACGTCATCCTAACAATATATGTGCTGGAGAAAGGATAAATCAAAGAATGGAAGAATGAAGAGCTAAAAATGTTTCCGAGAGTGGGGGAAGATCCGAATGGAACTCCGATTTCATACTTCGACCGTCTCTTGGTTCAGGGCCGTGTATCTCCACCTCTCTTTCTCGACGAAATCCGCGTCCAAGAACCTCGAAATGAATGCCCACAGCCTATACACATCCTCGAAATTGGTCAAGAAACCAAGCGAAGCCGTGACAACCAATATGCCACGGCGGTCGTCCCTCTTCCTTCTCGATTCCGTCCCTTTCGCCACACTTGTTCTCGTCTCCAATGTCCTCTCCCACTCTTTATACTTGTCCGAGAACCATATATGTTGCAGAAATCCACAGGTGAGGGAAATGTTGTGTCTGTCGGCGAGTTTTTGCACGAGCACGGGATCGATCTTCTCCCCTTTCCAGTCGAACACATTGAACGCAACAGTTGGTCCCCTTTCGAATTTGACCTTTGGCCCGTAGATCGTGACCAGGGGAATTAGCACAGTGTCTGAATCCGGGTGTTTCAGGCTCAGCAACGCATTCACAAGCCAGTTGATCAGGTACCTAGCTCTGCAATTTATAAGTATTATGCCCAATCTATCTGCATGATCAAGGCCTCGAAACTCGATCTCCAAGCTCCCATCAAAGCTGGTCTCTGTAATTCTTGATCTTGCGGAATTAAAGGGTGTCTCTACTTCTTCAATCTCAGTAGATGACACTGCCTCTGGTGTTACATTGTCCACCTCAGACGAATGCAACTCGGGAGATCCGTAATGCATTTCTTTAGGCGCCATTCCGGATAAAATATCATTTTTTTGCAACTGAAATAATCCTGAACTTGGTCTCTGACTTATGCCTTCTTGAGTAGATTCCTGAAAATGACGAAAAGATGTAGTGACCGGGGTGAGACTCACAATCCCTATACTTCTACCTGCATCCGAATCCTGCAGGATCGAAGCACTAGCTTTCTTGACAAATAAACAAGCGAAACCAGACGGATTTTCCCCGAACACCTTGTAGAACGAGCAAATTAGGAAGGCAGGCTTGAAGAGAGAGAGGCCTAAAGTGTCCATGTCCTTAGGTCTCAATGCAGATGCATCGAGCAGAACATGCCAACCTTTCTCCTGTGCCATTCCAATCCATGAGTATGAATATTGAGCCCCGGTGATCCTTGATTGAAGCGGGAAAACGAACAGCCCTCTTCTTCTCCTGTTCCTCTTACTACCACTTATCATCTTCCTCAATTTTTCTGACCGTATTCTCATTCTCGGATACGAGAATTCGGCGGATCTGGTGTGTGCGCCCCTCTTCCTTGCGCTCTCTAGCATCAGTTCTACTGCCTCATTTTCGTGGTCATACACTGTCAGGAGATCAGCACCAGAATGGAAGGGATATGACTCTGCAAGAAGCTTAAAAGCGGACGACTGGTTAGCGGTGAAAAACATGGCATAATCAGTTTCCGAAACGTTCATGAAGGCCATGATTCTTTTCCTGATTCTGGATTCGATTTCAGACTCTTGGACACCGTGAAGTATCTGTGAGCTCAAGTTCACTGACTTGTATGAAATCTCGAGGAAGGGCGATTCCAGTGAGGATGAATGCGATGGGGGAGGACGAGAGGATGAAGAGGCTAGCGAAGTCGCAGGAAGATGGTCGATCTGCTGCGAGTAAGAGAAGAGACCGTGACCTGTGTAGTCGAGGCAAACATGGTTAGCCGAAGAGAGATGACGATATTCATTGGCTCGCAACTCATCGGCCTTATCCGTCTGCTCGTACTGGGGAAAAGCACTTGCAAACAAGGAAAAGGATTCGTGCAATGAAGGAAGGGACTCGTGGTTAGTGAATTGCGAGTTTGGGTGGAGAGAGGAGGAGGTGGCAATAAGGAAGTCATGCCGGAACGTGGCGGCGCCGGTCGCGGACTTCTCGGCCGGTGCTCCTGGAAGGCCGGCAAAGGGAGAGCAACCATGAAAGCAGGCTTCTGATGCCTCCCTGATGCAAGGTGAGCTCATATTGCTCTTTGCTGTTCCTTCCACATTAATAAATCATCTTTGGTTTCTTCTCATTGCCCCTCCCCGATTTATCTCACCTGCTTTCTGTAGTCAATTCAATTTGTCCTCAAATGTCAAGTTCAAAGGCCGCTCGCTTATTGGACAGGCTGTCTTTTGCGTGTTATCTAATGAACGAGTCAAGGTTGACCATGCTCCTAAGGCAAAACTGCAACGCGGTAGCCTTTCAAGGTGCTTCTAGTTCTTGTCCACTTGGCAATCTTTCTGCCCCATGCTCTGCAAGTTTTTATGGTGCACCCATGACCCACCTCGGCCCTTGATTCAAGTGGGTTCACAATTCACATGGAACTTGCACTATCCGGAGCTCGTGGTAGCTCCCACACCCGGGCGCACTCAATACTTGCTCGCTCTACTTGTCCCTAGTCCCTGATGCCTGATCTTGATTTTTCTGCGGACTTTAAGTCGAATTAGTTGACTTTCTAACGGGGGCATCTTTTGAACACTCCAAAAAGAAGAGCGCTTTGGATGCTATGCACCTAACATAGGAGGGGGACTAGATGGCCAATCACAATCACTTAGCCTCACAAAATTAGTGTCGTGCATGGACCGCGCAATAATTGCAACCTGTGTGAAATGATCAACACAAACCTCAACATCCAATATGTGGTCAAGCAGCCTCCTTTTTCGCTTTGTTGCCGGCAACGTTGTCTTGTATTTCCAGCGTACCAGCCAAAGCGCCCCAGGCCCGCCAGACCGAGAAATGAGGCGGCCGTGGCTGGTGGGTATTTCCCGAAGAAGATGGAGCCTTTAAGAAGGCCGCATCAGGGCCACAGGGTAATTTCGTCGAACAGTTGGTGGACGGAACAGAACAAACGAAAAAAGGCGAGAGAACTTTTGAAATGGCCGGCCATTTTCCGCGCGGGCCCTTGAAAATGACAACTCAATCACGGAGGAGGGACCGAGCTACAGTTCCCTAGGTCCTTCCCTACTAAAGTATTTGTGCAGTACTAGAAAGACGTTTTATATAGGAGTTGCTATAAAAGATAAAGGGCTAATTCTCGAAAAAGCACTAACTTCAGGTTCAGGTTCAATGGCGATTTTGGTCCGAATTTTTTTATCTCATAATATGAGTTTCAAATCTGGCCTCCATTAATTTGAAACGATTAGTTGTCCAGTATGACAATTTCATGTAATCAATAAATCTAGGGGGCTTGCTGACATGGATTTAAAGCATAATTCATCGTCTTTTTAGCATGGGATCCGAAGTTGTTCATCCACTTCATCTCAGTTGCAACTTAAAAAGAAAAAAAAAAGCTTGGCTTACTATTTCGAAGATTCAAGGAGGGGGCGGCTTGTTAAAAATAAAAAAAAGGCTCTAACCGTGAATTTGATAGATCCACTGTCTCTTTGGAATCCGAAGTTATGTATAACCACCCATCTTTAACCGTGGTCTTTTAAGCTAAGACAAAGGTGAAGCGGATGAACAACTTGAGATTTTGTACTAAGAAGACATGAATAGTGCCTTGAATCCACATCAGTAAGCTACGTTGATTTATTGATGACTTGGAATTGGCACATTGGACAACTACGTTCCAAATTAAGGAGTCGTATTTGGGATTGAAGTAAAAGTTGGTGATTTTTATCAAACAAAGAAAAGTTAGGGCTAGATTTGAGACTCGAGTTAAAATTAGTGATTTTTTACGAGATAAAAAAAAAGCTCGCGCCAAAATCTTCATTAGACCTAAAGTTGACGTTTTTTTTTAGGGAATTTGCCCAAAAGATAAACCTAGGTTACGATGCTTATGCAGAGGATCAGTCCCTCGGAAATGTTCATAAAGGATTTAGGAAACATATCAAAGTCCACGCTTCAGCTTTATCTTAGATAATCATTGGCGAGCGCGTAAAAACATGGCATTTTGCTTTTTTGAGGAATGGCCTAATACGCTGAAAAAAAAAAAAATCAATTTTAGCTCTTATCTTAAGTCTATCTTTTGTCTCATAAAAAAAACGTTTCACTTTAAATCCAATCTCAATTCTACTCTAATTTTTTTTTGTCTCATAAGAAATCCTCAACTTTAGCTCATATCCTAATTCTACCGTAAACTTTTTTTTCATCTTATGAAAAATCTCTCAACTTTAGGTCTTCTCTCAATTTTACTCAAAAATATTTATCAATCACATAAAAAACTACGAACTTTTACTTTAATCACATATTTTCCCTTGTTAACCATCCATCCAAAATTTCTCATTAACAACCTATAAATGAAAAACTCTCGAGCACAAACTATTCAAGCGTCCTAGCGTGAGCTCTTTGATAGCAAGAGATGAAATATTTCCAAGCACGAGAGATCAAAGACCAAGCATAAAATCACTAAGAAAGATTTCCACAAAGGGTTAGTGGAGGCAGTTTAAGACTCAAGTAAAAGTTGATGATTTTTTATGAGACAAAAAAATTAGAGTAAAATTGAAATTGGACTTAAAGCTTAGTTTGTTTTATAAGGCAAAAAAAAATTAGTGTAAAATCGGTAGTGGACTTAAAGTTGAGAATTTTTTACGAGACAAAAAAAGCTTAGAGTAAAATTGGAACTGAGCCTAAAGTTGAGACTTTTTTTTATGGGACAAAAAATAAGTTTAGGAAGGAATTGGGACTGCACCTAAAATTGAACATTTTTTATAAGATAAAAAGTAGAATTGGGACAAAAGTTAGAGTTGAAGATTTTTTAGAGTATTGCCAGCTCAAGCGGAACACAATTGGATAAATGACTAGAGAAACGCTCTAATTGCAAGATTTCTGTTATTTTCGAGAAACTTCATTCTTTCGATTACATTCCTTTCCAAAAGCTATGCAAAATCAGAACAAATTTCATCCCTCTGTCCCTTTTCTCTTTTCTAGAATGTTGCATAGAGGAGTCATTTTTCGGCACACATATCTGTTCATAAGTACTACTCTATGGACTCTACACTACTATGTAAAAAGTAACCATAATTTTCTACTTTAAGTTTCGTTTATTTTGCAAAAAATAAATCATTTATATTACTTGCAACAATTAGTTAATGAAAATAATTTCATTATTGACAAGAATTTATATCTAAACATTTTCATTAATGATAGAAATATTTTTTGTTCATTCATTCTTGTAAATAATAAAAGTCATCATTTTTTAGAAAATGATTTCCAAATTATCAATTTTTCGCAAAATAAATAGAACCTTAAACGAGAGGCTATTTTCATTATCCATTGGAAATTAGCAAATGAAAATATTTTTATTATCAAATGTCCAACTATTTTCATGGACGGTGAAAATATTTTTCATTTATTTATTCTTATGAACGATAAAAGCGATCATTTTCGGGATAATATTTTCAAAATCATCAATTTTTTTGCGAAATAAATAGAAGTTTAAAGGAGAGAGAACCACTCTAAATGATATTGATGCCCTGGTTATCCTACTTGCACAAATTGTCAAATCAAAGTAATGCGGGCTTCGCACGATTCTGGAGTGTGATATGGACAATATTTTTCGAGTCCAAAAGTTAAGTCCACGTTGAAAAAGAGAGAATATGAATGGAAGAAGATGATTTTGTTTTCTTGTACAATTTTCTATGGTAGAGTCCATGCCAGCAAAATGTGGCCTTGTCACACTCGAGCATTGTCGATGGCCACGTTAGTTGGATTTTGGCCAGATATAGCACCAAAGGGGTTTGATTTAGCCACTTTCTGTGACTAGAATGACTTAATCTAAAAAATAAAATAAAATAAAAGTCAAAGGATTTGGTTTTTTGAAAAGCACGAAAACGAAACGTAGAACTTTTCCTGTACGAAAAGACAAACCCTACGAGAGGTTTCTACTCAAACTTGGACGAAGATTCACGTTGATTGGCACATGTTCGCCATCCATGTTATTACTTTCTGGCTATCCGCTTTTGTAATCTTTGTCAATACACAAAATTGTGACATTACGAACGAACGTAAGCTTCATGTTAGTGATAAGTGTCCTTTTAAGCAATCATAATTGAACTTCACGAAATCGAGAAAATTATCCAGAAAGTTCTAGACCGCCAATTCAGTTATGGACTCTTGAATTTTAACAATTTAGTTCCAAATTTTTTGATGATTTGTATTAAAATGTAGCCCTCCCAATTAATTTTGGCTTGAAAATACTTTCGTGGATACCCAATTGGCGTCAGCCATCCTACATGTGGTTATTAGCAGCCAGCATGGATGATTTTTGCAATTTTTTGAAATTTTTTTGGATTTTCTTTTTGTTTTCTCTGTTTTTCTTTTCTTTTCTTTTTCCTTTTGAGCAATGGCTATCACAATTCGCAAAACCCATATTCTACATTGTACAGCATATATCAAGTCAGTGTATTCCCTTTGCATGTGAATATCGATAATATTGAATGATTCACCTAGATATTTACCTTATTCTTCCTAGTAATGACGAGGTCAATGTCACTGACTACCTCTGCATTTCCCCCTTCCAGAAGTTACATTAATTGGGTACGCACTCTCCAGTCTCCAGTCTTCAAGTCTCACGCGCATTAAATCACATTACCAAACAACATTGCACGGTTTCTTTCCTCAATCTTTATTCATGCAAAAAAAAAAAATGCAATAAATCGATCCATATCAAAATCAAAAACGATGATTATCATCAAAACCATTTCGGTTCAGTGGTTAAACGCTCACTCCGAACGCAGCAATCTCTCGGGTTGAATCACACTGTTTCTTGTTCAGAGTAATCGTTAGGGGTCATGCCTACGGCCTACTCGAGCGAAAATTCGGAAACCCCGCGCTATTCAAAGAGGAACAAGAGAACACATCGCATTGCTTTTGTCAAATTGATCGTCTCAAAGGGAAGGGCCATGTGAAAATAAGTTCAAACTTTGAAGTCTTTGCTTTCATACGAGATGCGGTTAAGATAAGTAATAGGCTCGTGGCATTACATGATTTTGATATGGGGAGATACTAAATTAGTTCATTAAGTTATGCAGTAAACTCTAATTGGATTTTAGTACCACTCTTTTTATTTAGGGGTCCGTTTGTTCCATCGAAAAAAGAATGATTTGAAAAATATTTTACTCATAACGATTTTTCGTGTCGCTTATAAAAATGAATAAAATTGGATACTATATGGCGAAAAAATAGAAGTGGTGTTGGGTTCAATTCATAGTGTAGAGTCCTTTCTCTAGGAGATTAACATCAGAACAGCTAACCTTTTTTTTTTCCAACGCCATGAATTATAGTTGCCAACTGAAAAAGTATAAAAAAGTTTCAAATACATTGCACCACATTAATTCAGTCATAAATTTTTCAATTATACCAATTGAGTCCTAAACCTTTTGACAATTTGCCAGTGTAATCCATCTGGTTAATTCTGGCCGAAATTGCTAATATGGATATCGGCCGCTTCAACCATCAACGCTGATGCAATCAAATTTTACAATTTGTTATGGCGGTTAAGATAAGTAATAGGCTCGTGGCATTACATGATTTTGATATGGGGGATTACTAAATTAGTTCATTAAGTTATGCAGAAACTCTAATTGGACTCTTTTTAGTACAACTCTTTTATTTAGGGGTCCGTTTGTTGTCATCGAAAAAAGAATGATTTGAAAAATATTTACTCATAACGATTTTTCGTGTCGCTTATAAAAATGAATAAAATTGGATACTATATGGAGAAAAATAGAAGTGGTGTTGGGTTCGATTCATAGCGTAGAGTCCTTTCTCTCGGAGATTAACATCAGAACAGCTAATTTTTTTTTCCAACGCATGAATTATAGTTGCCAACTGAAAAAGTATAAAAAAAAAGTTTCAAATATATTGCCACCTATCAATTTAGTCACAAATTTTTTCAATTATACCAATTGAATCCTAAACATTTTGACAATTTGCCAGTGTAATCCATCTGGTTAATTTGGCCGAAAATTCTCTAATATGGATATGGCTGTCTACATGCACCATCAAAGCTGATGCAATCAAATTTTACAATTTGTTATTTTTTCTGAATTTTAAATATTTTTTATTCTTTTCTTTCTTTGTTTTTTTTTTCCTCTGGGCTGGCGAGAAAGAAAGGAGAAAAACAAAAGTAATAGAAATTTGGGGTAAGTACGGCGCAAGTGTCATAACTTTTTGTACGGCGTTTATTTGAGTGCCATAACTTTTTTTTCGCTCACTTGAGTGCCATATCGGAGGAAAGTCGTTCATTGAGTGCCACTTCCGCCCAAATCCTCCACGTGGACTTTTTATTATTTTTTTTATTTTTAATGACACATGGGTTTTTATAAAATTTTACATATTTTGTGGCATTTTTTTTTCATTTATTTCGGTATTTTCGTTTTTTAAATTTTTGGCCTTTTTCCCCTTGGCCGGAAAGGGTCACTGGCAACCCTTGCTGGCCACCACCAGGCAGCCCAAGGGCCAAGGCTGGCTTGCCTTGGCCGATGAGGCGCGACGACCCCAGCGTTGGCCATCTCGGGCCTCGGCCGTCCAGGCGAGGGCCCAAGGCCCGGGACGAGGGCCCCCTCGCTGGTGGCTGGTGGGGCCGGCGATGGCCCTCGCTCAAGATCCAGCGAGGGCCATTACGCCTCGCCCGCGACGGCCAGAGTCCGAGATGCCATCGCAGCCCCGCGGCCCTCGCCCAGATCTAGCAGGCCTTTGGTGCCCTTGCTCGGCGACGGCCGAGGCGCGACGGCCACAACGGCCCCGCGGCCTAGGGTGAGCTGGCCCTAGCCCCTAGGCCGCCTGATGGTGGTCGACGTCGGTGGCCTTCTGCAGAACAGAGAGAGAGAGAGAGAGAGTAGAGAGAGAGAGAGAGAGAGAGAGACGAGAGAGAGAGAGAGAGAGAGAGAGAGAGAGATTGCGAAAACCAAGAAAGAAAAAAGGAAGAAAAATTTGCAAAAATAAAAAATTTATGAAAAATTCCATGTGTACTTTAAAATATTTTAAAAAATAGTTTCGCCGTGCTACTGAGCTTTTTCGGCGGCACGTGAGCTTTTCCGGCATCCACGTAAGCGATAGCACTTAAGTGATCGATTTTTAAAAGTTATGGCACTCACTGAACGAAAAAAAAGTTAGGCACTCAAGTGAACGTCGTACAAAAGTTATAGCACTTGTGGTGTACTCACCCCTAGAAATTTCAAAAAATATATATAAAATTTTCAAATATTTGTCAACATCAACATCGCTAGTGCCAAATAGGGACGGTCAACACCTATGTCAATAATTTTCAGTTAAAATTGGTCGAATAGATTACGTTAGCAAATTGTCAAAAGACTTAGGACTCACTTTTTATTATCGAAAAGTTTAAGGCTGAAGTAACATAAATGTAAAAATTTAGGATTTTTTTTTGTTGTACTTTCTCCTTTGCCATCTTGTCCATCAAAAAACAAGAAATCTAGCGTGCTAAAGTGTATGGTCACCGATGCATAGAAGATGAACAGATGTGGCTAAATGGACGATGTCACGTCAATATTTCTTGCGGTTTTGGTTTTCTTCTCAACCTAAGCACTATTTTTTATTAGCTTATTATGCCATAATGAGAGATAAATTAATGAAGACTTGTTTATTTATGCCAAGCAGAGACATAAACTCGACACATATGCCCATGTTACCCACCAATTCAAAAACTCACTATGAATAAAACGAAAATCTTGAAAACCCTTCGAGTTCAAATCGTATTAGGCAGAAGCAGTCATAGGACACTCTCCTTTGGCGAGTCGTCAAGATGATTGGAAGGCTTCACTTCTCCACCATCGTCGACGACATGTGTTTGCCAAAGACGAGCAGCCCTAAAATTGATTTGCCCGGTGGTATTCACCTTCATTCGAAAGCTTCGACTTGGACTTCTTCTTCGACTTCTTCTTCCTCTTCGCTTTGGCCCTTTTTCTTGGTTTGTAATGGAAGGACATTTGAAGATGTACTTATAGGGGTCACTTTTGTCTTGAGGTTTGATTGAGATGGTTTGAGTTCAGGTGGCATATGCCATGGATATCCAAAATAGCTCAGTGCCTGCTTTCCACGCATTCCCATGCATGCCAGATTTCTTTCATTTTATTTTTTGTCTGAAAATGCTTCTCATTGCAAAGATATTCTACGTGCCATGATCTAGACCTCTCTCTTCCCCTCACTCCTTGTGAGAAAAGTATAGAGAAAATGCGCAAACAATTCGTGAAATCTTACTCGACGTTGAATTTGATCCTTAAAACTTTAGTTCTGATCAAAATTCAAACCTCGTGCTCTTTGATTTGGACCAATCTTGTGTTTTTAATTTAGATTTTTGGAGCATTTAGAAGCTTGTTATTCTATGGATATGTACGAAGAGATATATACAAAAAGAATGCTAACTAACTAACAAAGGAAAAGAAAACCTACTCAATCAATCCCATTGATTGAGGATGATCAAGGAGATATTCTAGGGGCTAATTTACAGCTATATAATAAAATAAAAAAAAAATAACAGAAAATATCTTGGGGAAGATAGGATCCGTTAAGATAGGATCCCGTATTACCCCCCTTCAAGTTGGAACATGTAGATCGCGGATGCCCAACTTGGAAAGGAGAAAGAGGAAACGGTCTCGACCCAGGGCCTTTGTCAGAATGTCTGCAAGCTGTACTGTGTAGACACGTAGGCGGTAGAAATGGCTCGAGACTAGACGTGCTCTCGAATGAAATGACAATCAAAATCAATATGTTTAGTCCGCTCATGGAAGACCGGATTAGCTGCAATATGAAGTGCAGCTTGATTGTCGCAAATCAAATGCATAGGTGAAGGATGTGGAATTCCTAAGGAAGCAAGAAGACTCCGTACCTAGAGGAGTTCACTAGTGGCAGCATCCATAGCCCGATATTCAGCTTCAACTGAAGAATGAGAAACGGTCAGCTGTTTCTTGGTCCGCCAGAAATAGGACTGCCACCCAAGGTAATGAAATAGCCTGTGACGGAGCGGCGAGTAACCGGGCAGCTCGCCCAATCAGAATCGCAATAAGCAGTCAGAGTTAAGTCGGTGGGCTTCAGAAAGATCCCCTGACTAGGAGAATGCTTCAAGTATCGAAGGACTCATAGGGCTGCCATCCCAATGAGCCTCCCAAGGTGTCTACATAAACTGAGAAAGAACATGGACCAAGTAACATAGCTTTGGACGAGTGATCATCAAATAAATTAGTTGACCCACCAGCCGACGGTATCGACTCGAATCGAATAAGGAGGCCCCGAGTCATGCAAAAGGCGATGCTGCTGTTCCATGGGAAATAAAGCTGGCCGTGCCCCTAATTGTCCGCAGTCCGCCAAGAAATCCATAGTGTACTTCCGCTAGCTGAGAAACAAGCCAGAATTAACTCACAAGACTTCGATGCCAAAAAGTAGCGAAGGGGGCCCAAGTCCTTAATCTTGAAAACATCGGTCAATATAGGTCTTAAATAACTCGCAATGTTGGGTACTATTCCCGATTAATATTAGATCATCAACGTAAACAAGCACAATCAAAATACATTACTGCGATGATAAGTGAATAGGGAGTGATCAGCTCCAGATTGAAATAAAGCCATATTGGCGCAAAGTCGAAGTAAACTTCGCAAACCAATTCCGGGAAGCTTGACGGAGGCCGTATAATGACTTCTGAAGTCTGCAGACGTTCCCTAGAGGAGGAAAATCCCAGCGGTAGACCATATAAATTTCCTTAGATAAATCTCCATGTAAAAAGGCATTATTGGCATCTAATTGGTAGATCTCCCAATTACGAGCAACAGAAATAGTGAGCAAACAACGAACAGTCGTTAATTTTGCTACGGGGCAAAAGTCTCATGAAATCAAACCTTCAACTTGTGTATAAGCTTTAGCTACCAGACGAGCCTTGTAACGTTCGATGCTCCCTTCAGCTCGCTGCTTGATCTTAAGACCCATTTGCACCCGATCGGGCGTTTGCCATTAGTAACTGCACGATTTTCCAAGTGCCATTGGATTCTAGGGCCCTTAATTCGGCTGCCGTCACAGCTCTACAGTGAGGATTCTGTGCAGCTTCCTTATATGATTTCGATTCAACATCCAAATCGATAGCGGTGAGAAAAGATCTGTAATCGGGAGAGACATTTGCAAAAGTGACATAATTGCAAGAGGGTAGCGCGTACCTGGGGAAGACGACCTTGGTGGCGAGATAGGGGGGTCAGTGACGTGTGCAACGTAGCTAATAAATCCGAAAAATGCTCCGGGGGTTGCCTTTCACTGGCAGATCGCCTCAGCTAGACCAGAACTGTGCTTCCTTGGTCTGGACCAGAACCAGACATGGCGCTGGGCTCAGCAACCCGTTCCTCACTTTGACCCAGTGGATCTGCAGTGCCTCCAGCTCCCTTCGTATTATGCCATGCGCCTCCAACCCATTCCTCCCTTGTATCAAGCCCGTCGCCTGCTTCCAGCTCGGGCTAATTCCAACCATTCCTCCCCTATATCAAGCCTGTCGTCGCTTGCTTCAACTCGGGCTCACTACTGCGCCATTCCTCTGGGCCCCGCGGTCTTGGAGCTTTCCACAGTCCACTCTAATGGGGCCCAACTCGCTGGGCTCTTTGATAAGCGGCTGAGCATGGATTGCAAGAGGGAAAACTGAGACTCATCAAACCGTAACATCACGTGACACGAAAATTTCATGAGTCGATAAATCATACAATCGCCATCCCTTTTGCCATGCGGGTATCCAATGAAGATGCAACGCCAAGATCTCTCACTGATTTTATCATGGTCTCTTAATTTATAATGTGCATAGCATAAAGACCCAAAGACCCGTAGGTGTCCAATCTTGGGTGGTTCACCAAAGAGTACCTCATATGGTGACTTTCCAGATAGGAGTGGAGTTGGAGTGTAATTGATTAAATAAGCCGGCAGTTTGGATACACTCACCCCAAAACTTGGGGGAAGTTCAGCTTGGAACCGCAAGGCACGGGCCACATTAAGATATGTCGATGCTTCCGTTCTACCCGTCCGTTCTGTTGCGGTGTATCCATGCATGAGGTTTGATGGATTATGCCCCGGTTAGAGTAAAATTCCTACAGTTCCTTGGAGAGAAACTCAAGTCCATTGTCACTTCGTACAATTCTAACTTTCTTCGTAAATTGTGTTTCGACCATATTGCATAAATGTACCAAGAAGCGTTGTGCATCTGATTTCTCTCATAATAAATAAACCCACACTTCTCGACTACAATCATCCACAATTGTTAGGAAATATCGTGCTTCGGACAAGGAAGGAACCTTATAGGGACCCATAGATCACAATGAATTAATCCAAAAAGAACATCGACTTTACTTTCACTGATAGAAAATTTCAACCTTGTCTGTTTAGCACAACAACAAATGTCACAAAACCCTTTATTCTGTCTCCTAAGCTCAAAGAATTACCTCAAATGGAATTGACATGGTGGATGTCCAAGTGCCTGTGCAAATGTTGCATTGACCACCAATCACTGTTGACAAGCAAGCACCGAATCAGCCACACGTCGCAGATAATAGACTTCCCATTGTAGCTCACCCACTCCAATTGTCTCCAAGTAGCTAGGTCCTAAACAATGCATATACGGAAGAGAAATATTACGACACAATTTGCATCAGTCATTAGACGAGCCACGGGATTAAATTGCAATTAAAATCGAGTACATGCAAACATCCTTAAGAGTAATATTTCTTCCTAAATTCACTCGACCCATTCCCATTGCTTGGACAGCCACACCGTTCGGATATGAACTCGAGAATCCTTCAATGGAGCTAAATCAATCAATAATTAGCACAACTTGTCATGTGCGTGGAAACTGCTGTGTCAATAATCCAAATCCAAAAATAATTGAGATGAAACCATTCACCAGACAAGGCCCTCATTGTCGAGCTTCTCTGGCCGATTATTGTCATCAGGCGCCCGAAATTGGGCCTTTTTGTCAACCAGACCCCACACAATCCATTCCCGCCAATGCTCCCGCGCTGGCTCTCCACTCTGTCATTTGATCTGCACGGCATGGGCCTGCGGACCAAATTGGGCTTGCGGCCTGCCTACCACTGCCCAGTCAGCCGTTGCCGCTGCCGGACTGGGCCCTTCCCGCCTAGCTGACCTGGCTCTCGTTCAGCTGCCCATTGGCCCTCTGCACTTTCTATAGCCTATCTGCGTTGCCTCTCCTTGTCCGATGTTCGGGTGTCGTCGGCCTCCATTAGAGTGTGCAACCAAACCGGTTTACCCGGTACTCGGATCGGACTACCCGAAAATAGGGTCGGGAATCGGTTTCCCATTCAAACCGTCGGGAACCGGTTCTAATTTTTGAGAACCGGTTAGAACCAGTCCGGGAACTGGGTCTAGGTAAAAACGCCACCCGAACCGGTTTATAGAACCGGTTTTACATGCTGCTTTAAAAAA
Source organism: Psidium friedrichsthalianum (assembly GCA_019149425.1). Lineage (NCBI taxonomy): Eukaryota > Viridiplantae > Streptophyta > Magnoliopsida > Myrtales > Myrtaceae > Psidium > Psidium friedrichsthalianum. Next base: position 19,604 of record JAGVVM010012289.1, read on the forward strand.
AAAAATCTTAAGTGAAGTAACTAAGCCTTCGCCATAGTCTACCTCATGCACTCGCAGTACACTCACCTCTAAGGATGTCGTCCAGTTTTTACCGCAGCCTAAGTGAAGTGAATATATTTTCCACACCGTTTGGTTTTTTTCTTTTTTTAAGGATGACTAAAAATAGGGAAACTGGGTAGACCCTGAAGCCGTTGGCTTTGTTTCTTTTGAGGATGACTAAAAAACAGGAAACCAGTAGACCCTGGAACCGGACCGAAAAACAGGGTCAGTTCCGAAAACAGGTTCCAAGAAAAACAAGGTAGGGTCTCGGTTCAAAAAATTGGGAACCGGTTTATAACAGGGTCGGGTTTAGGGTCTAGGTCTGGACCCGGCCCACCCGGCCCATGCTCACCCCTACCTCCCATGGAGCTGCCAACAATTGTATTGACGATGTCCTTGCTTTCCACAATATTCGCAAATAGGTCCCCATCTTGTGGACCCGACTTTGTCCCGGATTGCTTCGTTCCTTCGAGTGGGCCAACGCCGCCCCCCCCCCCCCCCCCCCTTGCCGCAAATGCCGCAGCTTGCTGCACGGTCTCGTGAACCCGGGACATGATCCTTTGCTGCTCTTCATTTAGGACCAAGGAGAACACCTTGCTAAAGTTTGAAGCGGATCCATACTCACGATATTGGATACCACATTCCCGAAGGTCTCTTGATTGAGTCTCATGAGAAATTTGAAGGATTTCTCCTCCTCATGTTTCGTGAATAATTGGATACCACATTCCTGAAGCTCTAATACCATAATAGGATCCTATCTTAACGGATCCTATCTTCCCCAAGATATTTTCATTTTTTTGTTTCTATTATAGCTGTAAATTAGCCCCTAGAATATCTCCTTGATCATCTAAATCAATGGGATTGATTGAGTCCCATGAGAAATTTGAAGGATTTCTCCTCTCACCTTTCGTGAATAATTGGGTCGCGTCCTCACTGCAAGCCGGAGTCCACAAGTGAGTTTCAAGTTCCTCCCAGAGGCCTTGAGTTTGTAATAATAGTCCGTCACCATCCGTCCCTCCTGTCAAGAAGGCAAATCTCCAACCTTAGTCGATACTTCGTGGTGTGATTCCCTTGACCATACCGCACCGCGAGCTCGTCCCATAATTTCTTCGGATCCTCTTCCGAGGAGACTATGTTCAGCAACTCTGGTTTCGAGCGTGCCGAATAGCCAAATGACGATCGTGGCATTCACGATCTCCCATTGATCCTCAAACGGCTCTCCCTTCTTTGGCCATTCGATCAAACCATCAATGAATCCCATCTTCTCCTTGACTTCAAGGCCATCCTCACAGCTCTTGGCCACGTCAGGTAAGTGGTTCCATTAGTCTGCAAGGCACCTGTAATGGCCCATCCGAGCTGTTCGGTGCAGACGCACCTTTCAAGTTTGTCGAAGTCGCCATCCTCAACTCTCGAATATGACAGCAACTCTCTTGGTCATCAAAGATGGCTCTGATACCATTTAGAATTTTGGAGCATTTAGAAGCTTGTTATTCTATGGATACGTACGAAGAGATATATAAAAAAGAATGCTAACTAACTAACAAAGGAAAAGAAAATCTACTCAATCAATCCCATTGATTTAGGATGATCAGGAGATATTCTAGGGCTAATTTACAGCTATACACAGAAACAGAAAAATAGAAATATCTTGGGAAAGATAGGATCCGTTAAGATAGGATCCCGTATTATTTAGCTTGCGTAGCAATTCAACTCGCTCTAGGGAACCCACGTCAGTTAACATGGAGTACCAATTTGACCCGAAATTAAAGTTCAAGAACCAACTAAACATACGCTATGGATTACAAAACCATCTTAGCTTTACCCCCCCCCCCCCCCCCCAAAAAAAACTTTAATAAAAAAGAAAACCTAAAGAAATAAAACTATGTATGTTACTCCCATAATTAATTAATACATGCTTCGGTTAATATTGCCAATACAACATTGTCCACACAATTCACTTGATATAGAAAATGTGTATTCTGTGGTGGCTAGGTCCCTCTCTCTCAATAAGAATTATAAACCACGGACGATGGTGGTTAATTGTGTGACTCTATGCAACATCCAAAATCCGACCACGTCATTCGTTAAGCGGCACGCATCGATCTTGTAATATCATGTCGTTATATTGGTCGATGCTATGTCGCGTCGCAAGCCTCGAATATTCTCTCTTTCGCGCGACATTTCAAAGCCAATGAAAGGGAGAAAGGGGCAAAAAAATACTAGGGCAAGATAATGCCACCTCGCCCTAGTCTTTTTTTTGCATGTTGAATTTCGGTAGCGACATCCTGAAGGGGAAGCTTCCTCCAACATCATATCATATTCTCTTCAAAAGGGTACGGACAATAATTTGGTAAACACTATGCTAAAAAAAATATTGTGCCCACAGCTAAAAAGCTGGCGTCTAGTACAGTTCCTGCTTCTTTTACGATCATAACGCCTTCGATTATCTTCCGAGATCAGCTACCGAATACGTGACGATTTGCTAAACCTCTTCACTTGCGAGCCTCTCGTTCAACATCTTGACCCCCATGTACCTGCACCAAACCATGCAAAAACTCCTTTGGGAAACCAATTTTTAAGCTAGATTTCGAGAATTTTCTCCATCCTCATACGTGGAAAAAATGGTTGTTTTCACGACCACGAGTTATCGAACGACACGCCGTCACTCTTCCTGGATCCGCCCATCCATGCGCGTGCCGTCTCGACTCGCCATCGCTCGTGAAAGTTATGTTATAAATTGAAATGCTTGATGGATGATAAGTTATTACCTCCGAGCATCATGACCGTGGCTTGAGGATTAGTGCCAGGAGAGTGATTGAAAGTGGATCCGTCGATGACCCTAAGCGCGTCCACGCCCAAGACTCTGTACTCGCTATCCACGACCATCCCAACTTGGCACCCTCCGTGATAGTGCCAAATGGTCATGACCGAGTCCCTGCAAAACTGCTCCACCGACGTCGTCGTGTTCTGGTGCCTCGGCAGTAGGTTCACCGGCGAGGTCAACGTCAGGTTCAGCAGCGACTCGAACGACATGGCGTCGTACTTGAAGTTGGCAAAGGCCTTGGAGTCGACGAGCCCTCTCGATGGTCGAGATCCCTCGACGCATCTCCGCAGGTCCTCGGGCTCTTGGAAGTAGTTGAAAGTGACGGAGGGGTTGTCGTTTGGGTCGCGGCTCCGGAGCTCCATATGGCCGGTGGACACGGGCCCCATTATTTTCTCAAGGATGAATCCGCCTTGGAATGCCGCCTTGTCGAGGCCGTTCATGTCCTCTATGGCTTGCGCTAGGGCTTCCGGAGTTCTTCGTTTTGGCGGCACCGTCGCGAGCTGGCCAATCTATAATAATATACCACAGCAATGTGCTTCGATTTGTCAAATAACTCCACGTTATAGAAATAATAGTGTGAGTTTAGAGCAATTAGGCTCTTTTTTTTATTTACCACACAAGGAAAAATGCATGAGATTCGCGTCAAAGAAAATGATCGATCTTTAGGTGATTTTGTACATCATTTATAAATTATGCAAGTGTCCACGAAACATTGTTCATCATCCTAGACCGCATTGCCCTAGCTAAATGAACCCGGTCCAACCTAGCTGCCATCAAGATCGGACCCGACACCCTAGCCTATCAAAACAATACAAGCAATCTGGTACGGATATGCCTATATGAAGTCCTTACCTTGGGAGAGAACATGCCCAAAGTCCCTGGTCGAGGAACTGCCGCCGAAGTTCTCGCCGCTGGCGGCCTCGATGAAACTCCCGAAGTGGGGTGATCCCGACGACCTGGATCAGCGATACCTCAACCGGGTTCGGTGACGGGATGAAGACCGCGTTCATCGGGTTGTCGGACATGCCATGCCCGACCATGGGCTGGTCCACCACCAATGAGATGTTGTGGGCCTGGAGGTGGGCTTTCGGCCCCAGCCCGCTCAGCATCAGGAGCTGCGGGCTTCCGAGTGCTCCGGCCGAGACTATGATCTCGTTCTTGGGCCCTCGGCGGAGGTAGGCCCTGTGCTTGGCCCCTGTCGAGTCCCTGAAGGTCACTCCATGGGCCAGGGGCCTTGGCATTCCTGTTCAGTGAGCAGTACAAGGAGGCGAAATAGGTTGTGCATCTTTTGTAAGACCTCGCAATTATTGGGCCCATAAAAGAAAAGGTTGGTGCCAATTCCCTTTAAACGAAACAGCTTATCTATCCAGTGACAAGAACACGTACCTTTCCTCCTGAAAAGGATCTTGTGCACGGAAGCGTAGAGGAGGACGGTGACACCTTTAGGATTGGCGTACTCCAACAAGTCGGCGGCGGTGTGCCGATGGCCTGATTCGTCGAATGTGGTACCACCCACCTTAGTCCCGGAAATGTGGTCGTAGGTAAAGCCGTTGTTAGGAACCACGCCTATTTCTAGCAGCCCGTCCCTCACCGCCGACTGCCACTGCCGCATCTTGGGCTCGAAAGCCACCAGCCGCTCCACCCATGTGTACGACTCGTTCACCAGTTTCCCATCCCACCCGACGTCCCTATCGCCGACCAAAAAAAATGTCAATAATAATTTATCAATGCACCGGCTATTCTCGTGATACGTCTAATAAATAGTTTGAAAGTCAAATTTCTTTTTTATTAAAGCATGTTTGACAAGTGGGACACTAGACCCTAAAAACAAAAAAAGTGAAAGGCAAATGCATAGATTTACATTTCACTACCAACCTCGCATATTCGGGAGCGGCGCGTGAGTAGAACCCGGCGTTCAGGCAACTTCCACCACCCAACACGCGCGCGCGCGCATTGATGACGCCATCCTCAGAGATGAAACGCTGCGATGGAGAGGACGGGGAGAGGTCCGAGAGCGCTGCTCCAAAGGCTTTCAAGTCGGTGATGTTCGGGTTCCCGTAGGGCGAGCCGCCTCTCTCCAACAGCAAGACGGAGGCATTTTGAGAAGGGTCGCCGCTAACGGACAGCCGGCGGTGCCACCGCCGATGACAATGTTCATAGTACGAGACTGGCGGCGCCGATGTGGCATTTTCGCATGAAACTATAGGTCCGAGTCGGGACGGCTGGAGAGAGAGAGAGAAATTTGTGAGGAAATTTTAAGTAAAATCCACATTTTTTTTTAACAATTTTATATATGTGTGCGCGTGTGTGTTTGGAGGTAGAACACAAAAAGATGAGAAATCGCTGGTGCATTTATCTCTGCAATCCACATCAAGTTCATGACCACCAGCTTGCCTGTGGCCCGGTCGGTCAACCACCATGTCAAGAAATTTCCTCGGGCAAAACTGATGATGAGTAAGTGCATGTCTTTTCATGAATGACGAGGATGATTAATGCAAGACAATGAAAAAGCGAACGAAAAGGAAAGTTGCATGTGGCTTCTTTAGGGAAGAATTACACGTCCGCCTCAGCTAAACCCTCACAATTACAATAACTCCATCCTCTAACCTAACATGTTACCATAAAATCAGGAAAATCACTCATTTTGCTGACCCAACTCCTATCTAGTCTCCTCCATATCGTGACAACGTTGCTAATTTCTCCTCCTCCCTGATAATCATGCGCATAATTCGCACGTAAACTTTTGTTTTTCGATATTATTCGCCCCCAAAAGGGAGTAACTTTCATTTCCACTTTGTAATTTGGAGAAAGCATAGAGACAACCTTAGCGGAAGAAACAGAAGGGAAAGATTGTCAAAAAGCCTTAAGCCTTCTGTATTTTTTATCAATTCAATCTTAAATCTTTTAAGTTTGTCATTCGGTCATAAATATTTTTCACCTTTTGCCAATTCGGTTCTGTTGATGGCAAGAGTGATTTTGAGTCAATTCGGTAGTACATTAGAGAAATGGAGCAGAAAAGGAGGAGGAGAATGTGATGTACCATTGCAACCACCGCTTCCCTTAAACGACTCAATCTGAGCTGCAATAAATTGGTAGAGCCCCTCCCATCCTTAACTTCGTCTGGTCGCTATTCTACACTGCCAGAGATCGTATTTCTTCACCCTGTTTATACGGTATTCATATTCGATATCGAGCTGAGTTTAACCTATCTGTATACCCGTTTCGCGCGAGTATTATGGACGTACTTTCTTTTCCCCGTATCTAAGTTACCTTCAGTAGCTCAAAACCAGAATTGCGTGATGACATTATGTATGAATATATACTCTCGACATGGCCTGGACTGGTCCCGGGAAATTAGTGTTATGGTCTTAACCGAACACTGACTGAGTGGCTTGTGAGGTGAAGCAAGAACAAGAGCGAAAACGGGTGTGAAACGAGGCGTACCTTCACCCGAAGAACAAGATCCGTGAAGGAGGAGAGTTGCAGCAAATGCAGCAACAAGGAGCCTCCGGAACCCGAGATCCATGATCAATTTCTCGACGACATGTCCCCGACAAAGCCTTGTGGTTTTTTTCTTTTTAACCCCTCCAGATCCTGAATCAATTTCCTCGACGAATTTTCTCCCAACACATCCTTGTGGCTCTTTCATCTTTTTATTTTTTCCCCCCACAGAAAACCCAGACGAATGCGACGACGTCTTTTAAATGGGTGATTGCGCTTGGCCTACCTCTCCCGAGAAACCTCGAACCACAACAAGCTTGTCGCATTTACAGCTGCAAGAAAAGGGAACCAACCAATGCTCGAAGGCGACGAGGAGCCTGAGCAGCCATCGAGCAGGAAGAAACATGCAGAAGATGGTGATTCGCGAGGAAGGGTAGTAAGAGCTCGCAAGTGATGATAAACACAAAAAAAAAAAAGTGACACTAACTGTCTCGCATCGCACAACTCATTTAACATGACAAGACTAAAGTTAGCAATGGGAGAATGAATTTCGGGGTTGGGGGTGCGTGAGTGGGGAGCCGGGTTTGGCGCCTCTGGAATATGCCCAACTGCATAGTACTCTAAAGCATGTGCTTCACAATTTAGGTATGAAAGAGAAAAGAAAGCTAAAAATTGTAAAAGGATTACAAAACTGCGAAAAACAAGAATTAATTATCCAAAAAACTTGCGATACATTCAGTCATAAAACCCTTTCACATATAGTGTATACAATTGATCCAATGTCAACTCAATATTAGGCTGAAAATTGTTTACAGTGGATGACCCCAGAAGCGAATCTTAACGCGGGCAGAGAGTGATAACTATGTTGCACATTTTTAAATAATTTATAATGAAATATCTTTTCTCCGCTTTTTCTCAACACCGTTGCCTGTGCCGCAAGCTGTTGAGCGGTGGCCTTGTGCTTGAGAGAGCGGTATGCCCCACCTCGACGAGCGAGGGTCGGACCCCAAACCCGATGCTCACGAAAGCCAGGCCAGACACCTTGTCGGTCATAACAGCCTATGCCGGTGCCGACACAGGCCACGTTGAACGAAGACAAAGAAAATTACAAGAAATTACTTTTTTCAACAAAAAATATCATAAAAAAAATGTTCGCTTTAAACATCAAGTACACTAGTGCATAGTCGGGCCACACACTGCCTTCTAGACGGCCATTTTTCTGTATAAAATGATCGATAGACTCAATTGGTACTGAATTAAAAAACAAAATTGTGGGATTACTGTGGTCCAAATTAAAATATTT
>JAGVVM010012290.1:0-11149 GCA_019149425.1 Psidium friedrichsthalianum
CCTTCTTGTCCCCCCCTTCTTTCTTCCTTCCTCCTCTCTTCCTTTTCTCCTCCCCTTCCTTCTTCCTTCCTCCCTTCTCTCGCTCCCCGCCTTCCTCCCCCCGCCCTCCTCGCTTCTCTTTCCTTCTTTCCCCTTTCCCCCAGTCCCCCTTCTTCCTTCCTCCGCTCTTCATTGCACACTTTGTCGTCTTTTTTTGCCCATTACGCTCTCACCAAGTAGATTAAGCTGATGGTAGAAATTAGAGTTTAAGCAAGTCAGTTTCAGGATATCACGATTTGCGGATCTAATACATATTAGTAATCGTTTCAGTACCTGTCTTTTGGAATAATGCGAATACTTGTGGATGGTTTATACCAAAGTTGTTTGATCCGTGGTATAACCATCGTCCTTTCAGTTCATTTATTATGGAATTATTTTCCTTTGGCATATTTGAAATCTTGCTAGTTGACGTCAGATTGTGAATGTATATGACTTTTTGTAAATGTGATAGTCCGGAGATCATGCGGATCTTGAAGATTGAATGATAAAATGACATTATCATTGTGTCTGTAAATGACACAAGATATGCCAATGGGCTAGTCATCGGTAATCGAGCCAAGCATCAATGGTCACTCGATACACTAGACAAGACTCCCCAAAGCCGTCCCTCTTACCACACGTCGCGGAAAAATGTACGCGCGACGAGAGCCTTGGCGAAAGTGAACCCTCGAAAAGCGTGCTGCGAGACCGACAAGGGTCCATGCCTACAGAAATCCAACTTTGAAATATGCGGGCTGGTCAACAAAACGAACGGACTTTCTGGGCAGTAGGTGCTCATATGGGCCCGGCCCAAGTACAAATGGCAGCATTGCTGAACATATATCAGGCCCAAGAGCATGGCAGACCTCAGGCCCACAAGGTACTACGACAAGGTGGACTACTGGCAGGGAGGACACTCTCTCTCTCTCGCGATGGGATTGGGGTATTCTGGTACACTAAGTGGCTTGAGGGGTAACCATATATTTCAAAAAATGATTTGATTAAAAATGACTTTCTGATTCTCTTCCTGAATGAGTTTTCAGAGAGCACAAAATTTCTGTTTTAAAAAAATTGTTTTACTCCTACCTTTTAATTTTTTTTCATTGTAAGTCAATAATTATGTAGTTATTGTAAAATTTCATTCCTAAATTAAAGACATATTTCCAATGCATATCTAAATATAATTTTAATAATACATTTATTTTTTTTAGCATGTCATAACTCATCAAATGAAACATAAATTTTAATACACGTTTTAAGTTCGATTGAAGCAAGAAGACCACGTTCCGAGTATATTAAGGTGCCTATTTTTTCTTTAATGTTGCGTTGTTCTCAAGATTGTCCCATAGCAATCAATCTCAAATTGTGAAGGATATAAAGGTACAACTTTTGTGATTAATACTTGAAGCTGATTCCCGTCCAATCTCAACTGACATAATAAAGCGTTCCACTTGCTTTTTGCGCCTCTTGCATGAATCTGCATTTTTCATCCTCACGTATTTGTCGTCAAGCATCACGCCACGTATGAGTAGGTCAGGTATTCAGGAAAAGATGGGTGAGACATTTACATGAAAACCATTTGCAGATGGCTTAGGGACACTATCGTGAGGTATGAGATGGTGTTCGTCATGCCAACGGCTCTCCGTGCCGATGCGAAAAGGATCGAGTTAGTCAAAAAAATATGGCTCAAGTACATCGGCAGTTTGCCCCTCAGTGCAAAAAACTTGTGTATATGGCCGTGCCAACTTTAGTGGTGTCAAAACTTCAAAACGTTGACGTTATATCACAGTTCGGAGAAAAAGCGTACACTTCAGTGCCGACAATCCGGCCAATGAATACGTGATTTGTTTTAAATCTATTTAGTAGCGCAGCTTAATAGGAACAAGATAAAGGAAATTTCGAACATTCAATAATCAATATTCTGTTAATTCCTATTGTGAAAAACGCATTTTGAATGAGAGTGAAACATAATCCTAATAGGCTCTAACAGAAAGCCCAAATTTACAAATACATCATTAATAAAAAATTAATAGAAAATAAAAATAACTAAAAAAATCAACAAAAAACCAAACTAAACGACCCCGATCTATTGAAACCATCATCAGTCATAGCCAAAGGAAGGTGTATGATCAGGAGGCGTTCGACTTTGACAAACCGACCGAATTTGAGTTTCCAACGTAGCCAAACTCCCAGGTGCCTCTGTTAATTATAGGCATCATGCTCGATTTCAAACTTCCGGTCGGATCTCTAGCTGTCCAATCAATCAAGAACATATCGCTAATACTTTCCACATCATTCTCCTACCACTGGTAAAACTCGTCTGAGTTAGAAGTATGATCTAGATACAAAGGCTCCGTGGAATCATGGAACGGTGACAATGTTAGCGACATTGAAGTGTTGGAAATACGAATGCTACGTGGAAGGTCATAACATAGGCATTAATCATTATCTTCCTACTACTATATAGTGTAAGCCCTTATCACTGTGGCTGTGTAATTTGCTTATAAGTACCAATCCGGGAAACCGCTCCTTACAAACGAAACACCAGGCTTGATTGCCGCGGCGGTCACGATGGCGAACGGTCGCACTGTGGTTGCTGGCCGACCGGACATGGTCCGTGGGGTAAAACGGCCGAACCGGTCCCGAGGTTTATCCCGCGGTAGCTGCTGTTCGTTCTTGCATGGTTAGCCACCAAGGCTCTTCGGCGGTTCGCCTCGGCCGATCCCCGTGAGACCTGGCGGCCGGAGGTCGCCGAGGCGGTCTCCAGTGGGCGGGAGGGTATTCGGTCGCGATAGGCCCGGTCTACTAGGCCGGCCGCACTTCTGGTCGCCTTATCTTTGTCCATCGACGGCCGGTCACCTAACGAGGCCGGCACGATCTAGAGTCGCCCGCGGACGGCGTCGGTCGCCGAGGCCGGTCTCGGCCGGCGGTGCTCCGGCCGTCACCGAGGTCGGTCGCGTGAGGCCGGTCTCCTCGGCCGGCCGTCGGTCGTCGGCGCCGGTCACCGGGCCGGTCTCTCGGCCGGCCGCGGTCGCCGCGGCGGTTCCGAGGCCGTCCGGTCGCCGCGGCCGGTCGCCGAGGCCGGTCGGTCGGCTCGCCGGTCGCCGAGGTCCGGCCGTCGGTCGCCGAGACCGGTCACCGCGGCCGGCCGTCGGTCGCCGAGGGCCGGTCATCTCGGCCGACCGTCGATCGGCCACGCGGCCGGCCGGAGGTCGCCGAAGGCGGTCGCCCGCGGCCGGCCGAGGCCGTCGAGGGCCGAGGCCGGCCGGTCGCCGAGGCCGGTCTCCGAGGCCGGTCCGGCGGTCGCCGCGGTCCGCCGGGACCGTCGATCGCGCGCGGCCGGCCGGAGGTCGCCGAGGCCGGCCGGCGGTCGCCTCGGCCGGTCTCCCCGGCGGCCATTGGTCGCCTCGGCCGGTCTCCGAGGCCGGTCTCCGAGGCCGGCTGCAGGTCGCCGCGGCCGGTCGCATCGGTTAGTCTCCGGTGGTCGGCCGCCGGTAGCCGCGGCCGGCCGCCGGTCGCGCGGCCGGCCGCAGGTCGCCTCGGCCGATCTCCGCGGTCGGCCGCCGGTCACCACGGCCGGCCGCCGGTCTTCGCGGCCACCCGTCGCCGCCGCGGCCGGCCACCTGTTGCTGCCGCGGCCAATTGTCGGCCGCTGCCACCGTCGATCCCCGAAAATCAATTCCATAACAAACGACGAAAAATTGTTTTTTAGTTTATTTTTAAGTATTAATCAAATATCGGAAAATATTATCATTTTCTTGAAAAATGACTTCCTGAAAAATGATTTCCGAAAATATCACATTTTCCGTGAAACAAACGGAAAGACCCTAGGTCCATTTGTAATTTGTGAGAGTTATGGGTCGAAAATGGGTCAATATGGGTCGAAAATGGGTTTCATGCGTGGCCCAGTTTTGACCCATTTAATTTCACCTCAACCTTTTGGACCCATTTTAGTGAGTGCCTTTAAATGTTAATGACCCATATAAGACCCATTTTTACGAAATATGGGTCAAATATGGGTCTTTGACCCATATTGACGGCTCTAGTTGTCACTAATTTCGTCGCAAAATTAGTGACAAAAACTCTTGGTCATCGCTAATTAGCAACAACACTTTTTTCGTCGCTAATTGACGACATTGTGAATTTTTAATATAATAGGTTGTCACTAATTTCGTCGCTAATTTGAGTCGTTTCATCGCAAAATTAGCAATGACAAGAATTATCGTCGCTAATTTGAGTCGTGGCTAATTTCGTCACAAAAGTAGCCACGATAAGAGCAGACCAAACAAGAAGGGGACTGTAAGAACGAACAAAAAAAGAACTCTCGGTTCTAGGGGGGGCCCTGGGGTTTGGAGAACTCAAGAAGAAAAAAAGGGACTAAGAGAGAAAAGAAGAGGAGGGAGTTTATTTGCAAGAAGCAGCTCAGTTGCACCTTCCACAACCGAGCGTAAGGCCTAGCTGAACTTCCTTCTCGACCTCTCTGCTCAACTTGTGCTTGCCAGCACAACCATTCTTGTCTCGACTGAAAACAGAGTCGAGAAAGACAAGCAGAGCGGAGCAAGTGAAGCAAAAACAAGCGAGTTGAAGCAAGGAGCTCGTGGAGCCTAGCTGTAGAAAGAGACTCGAGGTTGAGGGAGCTCGGGCACATTTTTTTTAGCAGAGCTCCATAAAAATGTAGATCTAGGCTGGAGGAAAAAAGATAGTGTAGGGGGAGCTTCATTAAAAATGCAGATCCGGGCTTGATAAAAAAAAAAAAAAAGAGAGTGCGGGGGGTTCTCCATTAAAAACACAGATCTCGGTAGGGGGAGCTCCATTAGAAACGTAGGCTTGGGCTTGAGAAAAAAAAGAGAGTGCAGGGGGTCTCCAACGAGAGGAAGAGCTCTCAGTTTTGAGAGCAAAAGAAAGATGCCATACCAAAAGACCATTGACAAAAGGAGAAAGCAGACTCCTCGCAGATCTTTTTTCTATTCCTCCCTCACCTCAGACTCTCACCCACAAAAAAAAAAAAAAAGAGAGAACTCGAGAGAAGGCTAGTTTTGAGCTCTAAAAGAGATAGGGAGGAGGGTGTGATTTTGGAGGTTCTCGGTTGTCAGTGGACAGAGGTACTCACTTTGTCGAACCAGCCACCTCCTTGGTTTCGCCAGACCAGTTAGATGCCACCACAAACAGACGACTGCCCAGACCGTAGCTCCCTCTTCAAAGTAGGTAAACATCTCCGAAACTGTAACCCCACCTTGTTTGTTCATCATAGAGGATATAAATCTTGCTATGAATCATTAGCGATAGGTTTTTTACATGAATCATTGCCTCGTAATACTGCATCACCCTTTCTCTGTTTGGGTCCCTGTTCGCGTGGTCATTAATTGTGTTTATTGATAAAGTGTGTCGGCACTGAATCTGGAGAGAAAATGAAGTTGCGATGAGTTTGCTTTCTCTTTTATTTGTTCGCATTACTCTATTTTGACTAGTATCCAAGGAGGATTGATGCCAATAGATGAATCTGGTGGTCTGATGAGGCTTGTTGAGGGTCAGATTCGAAGGCCAACAGGGGAGATGTCACTAGCATTAGTTCCGTGGAGACCGTCGAGGGTGGCCTGTGATAACGGTAGGTCATAGCAAGGTCGATTGGTCCGGCCGTGTAGGGATGATGGGCATTGTTGTGCATTTATGAGTCAAAGGCACAACATTTAGCTGAACTTATCTGGTTAGTTTTGTTTTATGTGTTATTTCTCCTTGTTGCTTTAGTCTAGTAGTCAAAGATCTTTTGAAGGCCCTTCCTCAAGGTTTAGCGTGGTTCTCGCATTACTGAAGTGTTTAGCTTATTCTATACATGCATTTGGCTTTCTTCCTTACAGGGAAGGAAGCTTCTTGTGATAGGGACAACAAGTGCAGGAGTTTCTTGGATTCAATTGATGTTGTCGTAAGTAACTTTTTGTATATCTCATGCAATCTTGAATGTTATCAGTTCAAAAGTTCCTAGATTCATGGAGATGCGAGTATGCATTGCTATACTTCTAAAGGAGCAATTTCGTAAAGGTGGGAGACTCATCTTTTTATGTGTATATTAGCCAATTTTGAGACTTTTAGTGTGAGTTTTATGCTTTCCTTCTTAATGTCAGGCCATATAGTGGCTATGTAGATGGATAAATACCATTGAGCTTCTACAAGTTCATTTTTCCTATGTGGAGGGGGAGATTTATCAAGGATGGTCTGATTCGGTATCGCATGTATGTCAACAAGTGAATGTCACCTCTTTAGAGGAGGTGATTGAAGCACTTCATGCATCTCTCAACGGAGCAAGCAGAGCAGGCACAAGATTGGAAGTATCTTTCATATCTATCAGGGATAAGCTTTGCTTCAGCATCTTCTGTGCTAGAAGTGTAGTTAGCCCAATATGTTCCTGCCCTGGAAAGAATTGCCACCCTGAGGTTGCTTAAGCAGTTGCTATAAAGTGCTCAAGATTATTTATTCTCTCATTATGTGTAATATAAAGAAAAATGTTTATGTCATTCTTGTGGGAAATGTAGATGAATGTACTTCATTTTCATATTATTATATTATTTTGATGTTATTAAGTGCTTAATCAATGTAAATATAAATTCTAGAAATTAATTTTGCTTTTGATTAGATTTAAAATTGAAAAATAAAAGAAATGATTTTATCATACGATCACAATAATAAAAGTTCGTTGTAAAAATAAAATTTCGTCACTAAATTTGTCCCTAAACAATATTTGTCGCAGAGTTCCTTGCTAAAGAATTAAGAAAAATTTGTCGCTAAATTCGTCCCTAAACAATATTCCTTGCGGAGTTTGTCGCTAAATTTTGTAACCCGAGTTGGCGACGAAATTATTTTCGTTGCTATTTTCGTCGCAACTTTCGTGGCAAATGCTATTGCTAACCTTCATTACTAATTAGCAACGAAATTTGCCACGAACTGATTTGCGAACGAATTTTGCCACGAACTGATTTGCGACGAATTTTGCCACGAACTGTCGCAAATTAGTGACGAATTTTAATTTGTCGCTAATTTAGCGATGAAATTTGAAATTTTTTGTCGCTAAATTTTTGCGACGCCGAATTGGTGACAAAATTTTTTTGTTGCAATTTTTGTCGCAACTTCATTTAGCGACGAATTTTGCTAAAATTTTCATGGCAAATGTCGTTGCTAAAACCTTATTTTTTTGTAGTGCAATCCAGCCTTTTCATTAGGCATACTAAATGGTGATTATCTTTATTTAGGGTGACAAGAAAACTATTAAGTTTGGGGGAGACCAACTCTCCACGACCACAATTCTAATTCGATTCTATAAGCGTTTCTTCCGCAACGTTCTGCAATCTCCAGAAGATGAATTGGCTGGGACATTCTTTTGTATTGAACGCGATTTCCTTGGTAAGGAAAGAAGAGTTTTGATGTATCTAGTTTTCTACTTTCAATTATGCTGCTAGAACTCGCTTCATGACGCCTGATTATTTTGCTCCAGGCTGGTTGGACCAGTGGCCATGAAGATCTACATTAGGCTAAGGGAATGGTTTGCTTTACGTTTTGTGTGTTTCATAGTGATCTTTGGTTGAAACATTCAGATTCTTTACTTTTAAGGAAAAACCAAAGGGAAGGTTCTTTGTCCATTTAGCACAAAATGACTGAAATTAGTTCTTCCAAAAGCTTAAACTGGCAATTGAACGAGATAAATTACTCCTACCTGATCACTGCCACCTGGAATATGTTCAACACACTCCTTGAGAAGAGACCGAATTCTACATGTGAATCTCAGAATGTTGGATCAAAAACACCTACCTAGATTGGAATGACCCCACGAGTCGGAGCGTGATAGTCAAGTGGGACTTAGCCTAGATTGCATGTTATCCATTCACTTATCTACTTATGATATTGATTTCTTTTCTTTTGTGGCCAGGAAAAGCTTAAGCTAGGAGCAGATAGGTCAATAAATCTAGTTTATGGTTCTTCTTGCCCTTTTCATGTCTCGGGGTCTGAATGTTAGAAACAGCAAGAAACTCTTCTGATTAATTGAGGCCATTTTTAATGGTCCTCTCACGACAGTTCCAATAACATACCTAAACCAAGTCTGTTTGAGAAGAAAAAAAGCAGTATTTAAACCACAGTGAACTAGATTAGAGTTGCCTACCGACACGAGACGAGAATTATGTGGCAGGATGTGGAGATTGGTGACCATTGTTGTGCATCCTCTGCTACAATCATAGACTTTGAGTTACTTGATGATCAGTCATCCGGTCCCCACGTTCAAACCTCAATGGACGATGGCCAAAGTCCAGAGCACTAGCTCAATGCCTTGAACAGTTTCCCTCGCAATGCAGAAGAGGAAGTCATGGTGAATAACCCGAGTCTTGATATCGATCATCCAGTGAGATGTTATGCTCATCCCTGCCCTACTCGGATGAACTTCATCAGATGTCCATGCAAGACGGCAAGGAGGGTTACATGATGGAGAGATGCATCGCCCTGGTAAAGATAAAGCACATCCTGATGATAGCTCGACGAGCATATGCGAGTCTTCACATGTAGGTGATCTTGAAAGTTTTACAGCCGCCCACAGTTGGAAAGCTTTGGAAACAGAATCATCTTTGGCCTCGGCTAGAGCACGCCGTTCAGCATCAGAAGTTGAACATCCATCTCCTGATACAAGCATGTCATTGGCATCCGGAACGCCGTCCGTGGATTCAAGCGAAGAGGTTCCTGGGGCAAGTGACCCTTCCAAAGGACGCTTGATTTCATCATACGCCGATTCTATATGTCAATGGAAGACTATGATCCTATCAATATTTCTGACAATCCTTTCAATATCTCTGACAGAGGTATATGATGTTGGAGTTCAGCTGTTTAGAGTCAACTCCAAAACGATTCAGATTCACTAGTTCAGAAGGAATGTTGGGAAAACCTGTTGAGCCTGAATCTGAATCTGATCAGCTCAAAAAGGGCATTCAGAAGCAGAACGTGTCTGAATCTGAATCCTGAAAACACTTACTATTTAAAAGGTTTGGTGAAAAACTTTCAGATTCACTTGCAAATAGCTTTTCGACATAGAAAAATGGGATCGACACAAGTATAAACCGAGGCCTGTGTTGAACACAGTTTCCTTAAAACAGATTCGCTCCCTCAACTCTGTGCTTGAGGTTCGTGAGCGTCTGTCTCCCAGGATACAACGGTTGACAGCTAGGAGGTGAGCACAGTACCTCAGAGCTTTCGGCGAACTTGAAGAACTTGTGTTTGAAACTATCGAAAAACAATGCAAGAAAACAGAGGAGAGAGTTTTGGTTTTCGTCTGAGTGTGTGTCTGTGTATGTGTCTCTCTTAAAACTGAAAGAGAATCATCTATTTATAAGATGATTGAGGGGTTATTTCGGAATTATATGGTTGTAACAGTTGATAATGGCCGATTAAATTTGCCATTCGTAACTGTTGTGGTGTAACGGACATTTAAATTTGCCGTTTATGTCATAATGGATGATTAACTCTGCCATTTGTAACTGCCGTAATGTAATGACATTTCAAAACCGTTACAAATGGTCAGCATCTGAGCGACGCGAGCTGCTTCTGAACGCTGATCTGAACCCCGCGCGAGCTGCTTTGAACGCTGGATCTGAACCCCGCTCGAGCTGCTTCTGAACGCTGGTTATGAACCTGCGCGAGCTGCTTCTGAACGCTGGATCTGAACCCTGCTCGAGCTGCTTCTGAACGCTGGTTATGAACCCGCGCGAGCTGCTTCTGAATCTGAACGTTGCTTCTGAGCTCATCCGAAAACATACTCTGCTTCTGAGCTCGCATTAAAGCATCGTTACAAAATCATCCATTAACATTTGCCGTTACAAAATCCGTAACATTCGGAAAAAAGAAAGTTGAGCCATGATGCAAAATTGGGCTAGTCGCGAGACCCATTTTTCTGGTCCGCATTCGTGTACGCAGGTCGTGCGTACGCGCCCCTCGTCGAACCTTCGTTGAGGCCGCGAGATTTGCACCCCCCCTGCGCCTGCGCGCGAGGCATAGCACTTTGTTGTTATGTTACCACTCCAAAGGAGTGTAACCATATATAAAGCACTTGAAAGCCTTCTTCCTTTCCAATGTGGGTGTTTTTCCACTTCCCAATTCAACTCAAGGGTGTTCTTTGAGAAACAATTTCTCATTCACCCACACCATATTTCCAACATATGAGACTTTTCATTTTCTATTCCTAGTCGAATCAAGTTCACCATGTATATAAGTGTTCCCATCCAAGAACACTTCACTTGCTATCCTCGAAGATCCTTGCAAAGATGTCAGATTATTAAACTTTCATCCACCTGAACCTTGTGTGATCATGTTGTGCCATGTCCAATGCCTGCCCGAAGCACAAGGAGGAACAGAACCCTGATTTCGATCATAGCTTCTGGTACCGAGCTGAGCACCCCTGTGCACCTTTTGCATCCCATGACCACTCGTCATCATCATCGTGGGCGATTGTGTCCTCCATGATGGATTGACGCCATGAGGCTGCCCTTCCTGTTGGATTGGATATGGTGGCGTGGCAGAAGCCGTGTGAGGATGTGGCCTGACACGCGTGACCCGCGACGAGCTAGTGTCCAAGATAGCAAGGGTCACATCCGTGCGCTGAACGACCCTCACAACAAGGGACGCAAGGGACACAGGTTGTGGTGAGCATAACGCACAGAGTCACCGTCTCTTTCTCTTAATATGTGATTTTCATGGAAGGAATTGGGATGGGAGACCAACTTGTTCGCACGGATTGCTCTCACAAATTTCACAAAGGTTGCATAGAACCCTGGCTGAGGATAAATCAGACATGCCCTTTGTGCCGCTGCAAGTTGTCCACCAAGAAGTTACAAGATCTAGGTTTTTTATGATATTCTATGGGGATTATGATTGTTGATTGATTATGTGAACGTAAATAAAATTTTAAGCAAGTCCTTTTTCGGGGTTATTAATTTGTGGGTGTGATTAATTCTTTACTGGTTTGGTTTACCCAGTTTGGAATATTGGGAATACTTTGGGTGATTATACTAAGTGTCCTTTTTTGAATTTATTTGATGCGTGCATAAAGTCTTTTTTGTTATATACCATGAAATTTGTTTCCCCTTTTAGCAACACTATCCACACC
>JAGVVM010012291.1:0-13976 GCA_019149425.1 Psidium friedrichsthalianum
GTTCGAGCATTGGATAGTTCGTCGGCACAGTCCCCTCTCTCGAAAACTGCCGCTGCACCCATACCTGAACCTGAATTGGCCATAATCAAGAAAGTATTTAGTTGATGGAAATAATTGAATGGGGCATGTCATTTTTTTGGCAATATGTTATTGCATCTACCAGAAATTTCCCTAACCACACCACAGATGTCTATTCCCAAACAACGACTAGCACTTATGACAAAAGGTTTCCCAATGAGATGCGCACGTGATAATCCTGATTAATCTGTCCATTCTGATTAAACCTTGATGCCAGATAGAAGTTCAAATATGTCAGAAACAATTCTGGGGTACTAGTCCTTTAGCCCTAGCAGCAGGATATAACCATGTAAGTGCCAATCATGACCAAGCAGTGCTTCTGTCAAAATTCATTAGTTAGGTTAAGCAGAGGGTTATCAACTTTCATAAGAGGATCGGGAAGAATGTAAACATGCATCAGGGGACAGTCTCAATCTCGAAATACTGCCAGATCACCTGAATGTTAATGTTCTCAAAGAACGGATGGCGAACTAATTTCCTCTCGTCCAAAAAAGATCGTAAAGACTAAAGTATGAAGAAATGCGCATATTCTTCCGCAAGGTACACTGGACTTGTTCATTTATTTTTTCGACAGAGGCTATTTGAAAACTAAGGAAGAGGTTATCCGATCCTTGGCAAAGAGAGGGAGGAACAAAGACGAATACAAACCTATGCACATTGATATTACTCCGTAGCGGCAGTCTCTTCCCCGACGTTTCATCTCATTCAACAGAGTTGCTACACATCGTGCACCTGAGGCAGAAGAATGTCCATATCTTAAGCACATAGACATTATAGAATAAATGCTTACTGTGACATCACGTTGATCTTCTAACCTGCACGAATCATTCATACAAATTTCGGAGCAGATACGTGCACATAAGATTTCATCTCATCTTATACTAAATTCAGCTGACACTCACTGATTCCAGAATAGAAGACATGATCATAGGAAGAAAATAGGGGAATTCTTTTTACTGGCTTCAAGATGTCATTGTGGTGCTTTCTTCTCATTGCAAGTTACCTGTAGCACCCAGAGGATGCCCTAAAGCTATGGCGCCGCCGTTAACATTGACTTTTTCTGGATCAAGCCCCAGTTTTTTACAGCAATACACATACTGAGATGCAAATGCCTGAAAAACAACAGCCATACAGGACAAACCTATTACAGACCCGAACTAGCATTTGCACTGCAGAATTGAAGATGATATCAGACAGTCTCTACCTCATTTATTTCAAGAAGGTCAATATCATCAAGCGCAAGCCCAGCAGACTTCACTGCAGCGGGAATGGCAACAGCAGGACCAATTCCCATGACAGCAGGATCCACACCAACAGCCGCAAAACTCCTAAAAGTAAGTGCACAGAAAGTTAGATTCCAGTCAGAGAAGAGGTGGCATATAAGACAAGGAAAATGTCTATCTAGCAATATGAAGTGGCCTGCTCACTATAGACAAGAGCAGTTGCCCACCAAAGCTCGAACAACGGATTACGTGTGAAAATGTACTTTCTAAAACTGAATTTGCAAATACAGTGATTTCCCACCTGAAAACACCTAGAATGGGCAACCCTTTCTGCAAAGCCAAACTTCTCTTCATTAGCAGTACAGCCCCAGCTCCATCACTCACTTGACTGGCATTCCCTGACAGCATTCAAAAAGCATATGCTCATCAAGGAGCAAAAGAAATATAATTACGAAAACAACATGAATTTAGAAAGCAGGAATAGTTTTGCCAGATACCAGCTGTCGTTGCGCCATCCTTTTTGAAGGCAGGCTTCAGCTTTGCTAAGTCATTAGTATTCGTGTTTGGTCGGATACCGTCATCAATGCAAATCACGACTGGCTTCTCCTCTCCAGTTTTTGGATCAACAATCTTCGAATAGAAGTCAACAGTTAGGTCATTGTAGAAGCAGTTCAAGCCAAATTGCAATCGTGACTGTAGATATACCTTGGTGGATACAGGAATTATCTCATCTTTGAATTTCCCCGATTGCGTGGCAGCATAAGCTCGCCTATGAGATTCAACCTTTTCCAGAAAATTAAGAAGATTTCAATAACATATACCAGATTGTTGTACCAGGAAACAGTAGAACATTTTCAAATATTTAAAACACTTACAGCAGCCTGGTCTTGCTCTTGTCTGGTCACGCCAAAACGCTGGGCCACATTTTCAGAAGTGATCCCCATTGGAAGAAGACAATCCCGCGCTTGTGCAAAGCTGTGTACCTGTTTTTTCGTAATATTCAGCCAAACAATTCATATTTCTGAGTAACAAATGTACCATCTTTTGCTTTCCCTCTCAAATTTCTTATATATTTAAAAGTTGGGCATACTCTTGGGTTGACTTTCGGAACTCTGCGAACTTGGTCTACACTCATCGACTCCAATCCAGCCCCAATTCCTGAATAGAGAAAGTGATTGTTGAAGGCAAAAAAGAATGCTCAAGGAAGGTGTTCATTTCCAGTGCCACACTAACCAATGTCATAAAAACCAGCTCTAATGGAAGCAGCAACGTCAGCAACTGCCTGAAGGCCAGAGGAGCATTGCCTGTTGACAGTTCGGAGCGGGACAGTTTCTGGTGCAAGCAATGAAGCAGATTAAGCATAAGCATTGGTCAATTCAAATCCAAGCTTTGATTCACATATTCAAAACAACTAAACCAGAGAATCTATCTTCACATCATCATTGAGCTTGTAAAGTTACGTGTACAGATGTCGAACCAGTTCATGGTAGCAAGCAATAAAATCAATCAATTCTGATGATAGATTCTCACTAATGTATGGCTTAAAGTAAACTATATTGATCTATTCACTGTATGGTTATAGAAAAACAGCAACTGCTCAATGCGAACTTAAACTATACCAGGGAAACCGGCATAGAATGCTGCCATCCTGCACTCAATTCCCCTTTGTGAGCCAGGAGCTAAGACCGTGCCAACGACTATATCCCCGACTTCTGCAGGATTCAAGTTGGTCTTTTCCACCAATGCCTGTGAATATTGACATAAATGCAAGCTAATACTCATACGCGCATCAAAGAGATTCGCCATGTGAAGCAAAACTCAACATTTTCAATATGTGTCCTTACCCTCAGAACAGGAGCGAGCAGATCCTCGGGAAGAGTATCCTTGAAACCCCCGCGCTTGGACTTGCAAATGGCCGTGCGATACGCGCTGCAATAAAAAATACAATTGAAAGACAGTAAGAAACTCCAGGTTGCAAAAGAATAGCAACTTTTTTCTCGCTTTACAAATCAATCCGACTTACGCCACAATCACCACATCGTCACCAAAACTTGCTGTCCTATGGTAAGCTGAGAGGTCCCCAGCAGCACATGCCGAGGCCTGATAGACGAATTCACAAACAATTAGTTTGCAGCAGTCACAAAAATTAGCCATGTCCGTGAAATTTTTTTGAGGTGCGTAGCGGATGATTCGGCGCATGCTAATAGCTACTTCATCCGTGCTGAGAAGCACCAATTTTCTTTCTTGGCAGTAATATATACTTGAGCTGCCGATTTGAGCTTCTGTCCAAATGGAAACCCAAATTTCTTCGGCTTTCAATGACTAAACAGCAACGACATGAACAGTTTTAGGGACAACTCCTCAAAACAATTTCATCGCAATCGTGCATTCATATTAAACATATCAGCATTCTCCGCAAAGAAGAAATTGGCTCATCCTTAATCTCCCACGGCCCACAACACCCCCCCTTCCCCTTCCCCAAACCCCCCACCCTAAAAAAAGAAAGGAAAGGTAGACAGTAGTATTGGGTTAAAAAGAAGAAAGAGAAGCAAAATCCGCAACAGCCCCTAAAACCAGCAAAGCAACAAGAACAGCATTTGGGTCCAATTTTTTTAAAACTTCAAGTATCTTCGCCGTTTCCTTTGATCAGAACATGCGCGCACTTCCCTTTTGACCCCGAATGCCAAATTGAGGATCATCCAAAACTGAAAAAGGCTGAAGCTTTGGACTTACGTAAACACCAGCCGATTGTGGGGCGCGAGAAGAAGACCCCGAAGAAGAAGAAGGAAGTAAATGTTGGAGCAGG
The DNA here is from genome assembly GCA_019149425.1 of Psidium friedrichsthalianum. Taxonomy (NCBI): domain Eukaryota; kingdom Viridiplantae; phylum Streptophyta; class Magnoliopsida; order Myrtales; family Myrtaceae; genus Psidium; species Psidium friedrichsthalianum. The sequence goes on from JAGVVM010012291.1 coordinate 4,108, forward strand.
ACTCTCTGTCTATCGATCGCTCTCTCCATCTCTCTCTCTCTCTATAGGGTCTCTGTGGGATGGGTGGATTGTAGCGGCCGGGATGACATTGATTTATAGTTGGGGGAGACGTACAAAAGGACGAGCGGAGAGTAGGTCAGTCGGCCGAGCATTTTCGCAGTAGGAGGAAGAGCAGAGACCAGATATGGGATGGGCCCCACCAAATGAGAAACAAGTTATCATCGGGACGACGGTGGTGCGCGGGGTCTTGTCCTTTTGTTCCTGCTCAAGTCAACGTTTTCCACGGGTTCAAGTCAACGTTTTCCACAACGATCGTTGAAAGTGGCGCGCGCGCACACTCTCTCTCTCTCTATATCTCCTCCCTCCCTATTATTATTATTTTTTTTTTATGGTCTTCGGTTGTTGCAACTTTGCAACTGCATTTTTTTTTCCTGTCGAAATAATTCATACTTTCATTAATCAGAAGTTCTCGAGAAGGAAGCACAATTAGCATCTAAACATAATAGATCACAAAGAAATTGGGGCTTAGAAAGCCAATTAAAAAGCTTATGGGCCTTTGCGACCCAATTCGCACAGCATTTTGTTTCACAAGGAGCAAAGACCACTTGAATCTCTTGTAATTAAGCTAGCGTTTCGCTGCGGTGTTCAAAGGTATGCTCTGGCGGGGGCCCCGAAACCATCAAAGATCAAGAGCATGGTTCTGCTCCCAGGTAGATATGGGCAGGTGCCCGAATCGGAAATCTCGTGCCCCCGTCCCCGTCCCGTGGGATGAAGCTCCGTCCACGACTTCATCTTATTTTCTCCTCATTTCCGGCATGTTTCCTGCAATTGTTATTTTTTTTTTCACGTGGATCGCGTTCCCATCGAGCCTCTTAGTTGACTTTCCGACCGGGAAAGTCTTCGTAAATCCGGAGGCAAATGAACCCAAAAAAAAAAAAGTCGTTGACTTTGGTTGACTAGAGCAGTGGGCTCTGGCCACGGGGAATCTTGGTGGGAGACCATTTGCAATGAAAGTGAAATTGACCACAGAAGAACAACGCACTTCACGTTCGCGTGCATCTTCCCCACGCGGCTGCTTTTGCCCGGTTCCCGAGGCAGCCAATCCCAAATAATCGTGAAGCACGTCACTAACTCGGGACGATCGTAAAATCATTTAACTCGTATTTACTTATTTTTATATATTACGATTCTAGCAATTCAAACTCGACTCGACTCATATTATAAACACATTCATATCCATACCAAAACATTTAGCATTTCTTTTAAGCTCCTCATAAGAAAAATGTTACTTTGATAGATTTTTTTTTACATCAAATTAGAAAAATACACGAAACTAAATAAAATTTGTTAGCAAATTCAGGAAAAGACATAAATAAATAAATAAAACAAAAGATTGAAATGCACGTAAGAGAACTAGAAAAGTACGTATGCTTTGTGACAAAACATACAGGAAAATTACCAAAAAAATTCTAAACACATTGCACCCATGTCGATTTAGTCTTAATCCTTTAAATAGTGCAGTTTAGTCATTTTCGGCTAATTTTGCTCGAAAGCCGTTGACGTGAATGCATGTTGTCCTATATGGCACGATTAGAATACACATGGCAAAAAAACCTCTTCGCTCGCCCATTGCAACAAAAAAAAAAGAAGAGAAAACAAGTTACATTTCTTGAAGAAGATTAGAGGTGAGAGGGAGAGAAGATGGTTTTTTTGCCTCTCTTCGTGATAGTGACACCATCTTCTTTCCCTCTCGCCTTTGATCTTCTTCGAGGTATGTAACTCGTTTTCTCTTTTTTGTTCGTTGCGATGGGTGGGCGAAGGGGATTTTTTCGCCTCTCTTCATGACAATGACACCATCTTCTCTCCCTCTCACCTTTCTCCAAGGCATGTAACTCGTTTTTCTTTTTCTTTTTTTTTTGTGTTGATACCCGATTTTTAATCGATCATTTTTGTAAATTTAAATAAATAAAATCAACTCTAGAGCCCTTTGCCAAGCTAGGGGATCATTTTTCAACAAAAAATAATTTTTGGTATTTTCTGCATTTTTCAATTTTTTTATATGTTAGAAAATACCAAAAATTACAAAAAACCATTTGTGACCAGAAAAAAATTAAAAAAATAGTGATTAGTTTTTTTTAATCCCAATTGAATTTTAGTCTCTTTAAATATGGAAAATTCGATCTGGGTCGTAGAAAACACCAATTCACGTATTTTATGCCCCAAATTGAGCAAAAAAAATTAAATTGAGTTTGTTTAGTCTTTTTCTCATTTTAAGCGGGTATTTTTTTTTTTTTTGGACATTTGACCTAGATATCTGTAATTGAATCAAAGTCTCGAAAACGGGCCATTTTTGAGCTGGATCAGGCGGGTCAAACCCAACATGGTCAACCTAGTCAACCCACATTCAAACGCCGAGCACTTAGCAGGAGCAAAAATTGGGCTTGGTTTTCTGCCCTTTCTTCTTGCGTGCGCAGAAAAAAAAAAACCCAAAAGAAGCACCCGTATGTACCCTTTCTCCCCAGGCGCCGCATTATCTTCTCCTGGGTTTTCCTGACCGCAAGATGACAAAGGAACACAGCTGGGGAGGGAGAGGGGGCTCATTGGCTGGGGCTGCTGCATCTTCAAAAGGGGCTCGCTGAGAGCTAGAGGAGGGGGTTGGTTCTGCACAGAGAGCTCCTTCTCCTTCTCCTTCTTGGGGGCTTGGGCGAGCAAAAGAAAAAGGGCAGAACTCCATGAGTTCTGGATTCGATCCAAAAAAAAAAAAGATTTATGGGAAAAAAAAAACAAAGAAAAAAAGGAGAGTCCAAAAGAAAGAAAAGCAAAAAAAACGAGGGAAGGTCACAGGGAGCGCTCGGAGGGGTTCTGTCTCTAGAGGGGAACTTTCATCTGCAAAAAGAGAGAGGGGTGCATCTGGTTTAAAGAAGCTCGCAAAAAAACAGAGCCGTGGGGCAAGAGAGCTTCCTGGAAGCAAAAGAAAAAGAAAGTGAGAGTAGAGGGGGGATGCTGGTTTTTCTGGCGAGCAGAGCGAGGAGAGACAGAGCTCACAAGGAGCCCATTTCGCAGGGGGGCTCTCGGGTTGAGAGAGTGCATGCAAGAAAGAAGAAAAAGGAGAAAAGTCCAGGAAAAAAAAATGCTCACGAAAAAGAGAGGAGGAGAGCAGGGAGCTCGGCCGGGACGGGGAGGAGGTGGAACAAAAATAGAGAGAAGAGGAGGGCTGGTGAAGAAGCCAAACGCGGGGGATTCTGGGGGAGAACCAGTCCCATGACGTCGAACCAGACTCGCTGCCTTCGTTGTCTCCCACTCCTGCGACGTCGAACCAGTGCAGATGTCGACCCCATGAACCGGAGAGAAGGGGAGAGAGGCAGAAAGGCTCCGTGAGTTTTGTTGGATTTTGGTATCCCAAAACCAATAGAACGTGAATGAAAAGTGTGGTTGAGGCAGTTTTACATTGAACAGAAGAGAAGATTTATAGAGGAGTCTTTTCTAATGGGTTTGGGCCTCAACGAGCACTTTACTTTTGTGGAGGAAAGAGGACCTCAACATAGTTGGGTCGGTTCGTGCGCGCGCCTCCACCTACCAGCTCGGATCGGTTCAAGTCCCGATCTAGGTCCAATTATTATTTTTGGAACTTAGCTCATTATCCATTAATTTTATTTTTTATCGAACATGTATGATGAATTAATTTTCACCGAACAAGCAAGATGAATTAATGTTCGAACAGATATATTTTTCGCCTCTGAAATATTTCTTTTTAAACAAATACGTCTGGTCGCGATCGCTCATCGATCGGTTTAGTTCGACCATCTACGAACGCAACCTTTTTGTTCGTCGCAATCGAATGCAACCTTTCGGCTCGTCGCGGCCGAACCGACCTTTCAATTCGTTGTGATTCTTCATTTAACTATTATAATTCTCATTTTTCGAACGAACATTTATATACACGCATACATTAGACACTCTCTCATACTTCGTTGTGCGATTATCCTACGAAGTTGAATTCGAAAATTTCCTTTGAATAAGTACCGCTTTATAGGAAAGATGATTTATTCTATCTTGTAAGGTTATTGTACAAGAACCTTTGGTCGCGGTGAAGGGACAAAGAGGGGACAAATTTATCTTAGAATACAACATAAATTCGTTGGGTTCGGATCATTCGTCTACATTTCGTTCACTCAATCTGCACTTCAATTTAGATTTGTCGTCTACCATTCTTTTGCACATACGAACTCTTAGGATACAACAAGTTTCACACTACCGAGCAGAATCGTGAGCCCGCCCCGACGACCAAGCTGTTTCTGCGATTTTGTTTTTTGCATCTAGCCGTCGGACATGGATGAGAGCCAATCGGAGCTCCTACCTCAGCCTCTTGATGTTGCCTCGGGTTAGAGTTCTATCGCATGTCAGTATTCTATCCTCGATTTGTATGAATGTTTGCGCGAATAATGTTAGGATGCAGATTTGATTCGTAGAAAAGTGAATCGGTGGTGAAAACAGTAGTTGACGGTGACGCTTGTTTTGGTTATCAACCGGAGATCTGGGTGGTAGCCGGTAGCGATGGATGCCGACTGCCAGCGTTTGTGTTTTGGCCCTCTCTTCGTGACAGTGAACTGTCTTCTCTCTCTATCGCCTCTAATCTTCTTTTCTTTTTTCACCTCTCTTCGTGACAGCGATATTGTCTTCTCTCCCCCTCGCCTCTGATCTTCTTTTATTTATTTTTTTGCCTCTCTTCGTGACAGTGACAACCGTCTTCTCTGCCTCTCGCCTCTAATCTTCTTCTTCAAAGGTGTGTAACTCGTTCTCTTTTTGTTTGTTGCAATGGTGGGGCCAAGGTTTTTTTTTTTTTTTTTGCATCTCTTCGTGATAGTGACACCGTCTTCTCTCCCTCTTGCCTCTAATCTTCTTCTTCAAGTATGTAACATCGTTTTTCTCTTTTTTGTTTGTTGCAATGGGTGCGCGGGGGGGTTCGCAGGCATAAAATAAAGAGAATTTTTTTTCCCAATAAAAAAGCTTGTTTCTTACCTGATTGGAAGGTTTGTTTCCTTACCGGTGTTTGTTTTGTTACCATTTTTTCTTTCAGATGGATATAACAAAACAATCAGAGATCGTAGAATCACGTAAAACGAATGGCAAATGGAAAGTGCTAGTGCCTTAAGTGCGCGAGTAGCTTCCTAGTTAAAATCCAATAGCCATGACAGGATTACATTCACTTGGGAGCGGAAGAGTAAGACGAGGGATCGCAATTTTGCCCAGCTTTGAGTGAGGAGACACAAAAAATACAGTACCGTCGCTTATAAAATTTGATGCTGTTGCACAAGTTAGTGCTTGATCGGGAGTTCCTGCTGCCGCACAAGTGGGTGCTGCACCGGGAGTTGCTGCTCCTCACAAGTTGGTCTTGTACTAAGAGTCCACACTGCACCGACAGTTGCTGCTAGATCGAGGAGTGTTGCTGCGTAGCGACTGTCTTCTAGAGAAATATTTTTACATGCAAAATGAAGTATTATTGCTCGAACAGATGACGAAATGAGCTATTTCATAGCAGGATCTAGTAATCAGAATCTCGATAACCAGATGAAAAATCCCTTGATGGAGGCTAATGCTTGTTTTCTTTATTTTCATTCATGCACATTTTTCACTATTCTAATTCTAACTTTAATCATTATAAAGGTGAAGAGTGCTTTTTCTGATGAAGACTACAGTAAACAAGTCCTTCACCAAGCTGAAGTGAAGTCACAGAGCAACAAAGCAATTACGGCCCAAAGGTAGCCTAGAATTCATCGAGGAGCTTGACCATAACTGCTGTCATAACTGCTATGTTGCTTTGTGACTTCACTTAAGCTTGGTGGAGGACTTGTTTTACTGTGGTCTCATCAAGAAAAAGCGTTCTTTCACCTTTATAGTAGTTAAAAGTCATAATCAGAATGGTGAAAAAATGTGCATAAATGAAAATAAAGAAAATAGGCTTACCCTTACTCAGGGATTTTTCATCTGGTTATCTAGATTCTGATTATTGGATCCCCTGTGAAATATATAGCTCATTACATCATCTGTTGAGCCAAATACTTCATTTTGCATGTAAAAATATTTCTTTGGAAGAAGCAGTCGCTTACGCAGCAGCAACTCCTAGGCGAGCAGCAACTCCCGATCCAGCAGTGACTCCGGTGCAGTAGCAGGAACTCCCTGTGCTGCACCAACTTGTGCAGGAGCGCGAACTCCTAGTGCAGCACCAACTTGCAGCAGCAGGAACTCTCGGTGCAGCAGGAACTCCTGATCCAACACCAACTTGCGCAGCAGCAACATCTACTTTGAATAAGCGGTTGTAATGTCCTTTTTTGCTCCTCGCTCCTAGCCAGACAAATTGTTTTCCCTTGCCTACTCTTCCCTCCACAATTAACAAAATAGTTTCCTCATCTTTTCTTCTTTGTTTCTTTGACATTTCTTTCTTTTTCTTTCTCGTTCTTCCTAAGCTTGAGGGTGTGTATCTAAGCTCTCGCCTTCTCATGGGTCTATCCTGGACATTATACAGACCTCAAAGGATGTCGAAAGAATAAATTGATAAGATTATGACATTGCATTTAATCTGATATTTGGGCATGAACCTCAAAGAAACTAAAAGAGATGCTGTTTTGCCTTGTAGGCATAGTAATAAATAAGATCCTCGTTTTCTCGAACACTCTCCCAAGAGGAATCGGCAAATCTATTAATTATGTGTAAATCATACTAGTTTGACAGACGCATCGATGCAGGATCCTGCCAAATATTTGTCAATTTCTTTAACTACCGCTCGAGACTGAGTAGAAAATTGGGACCACCCTTTCCTTGGCAGGCCTTTATTCTTTCTCGTGATTTTCTTATTGACAGATTATCATTTACTCGATATTTAGTCAAGCTTTTTACACATTCAGTTAGTTATCAAAAAACCATAGCCACCAGCCTCCTTCCTCTCTCTCCCTCTCTTTCTTCTATCTCTATGACGGGAAGTGTTTGAGTTAGATCCCTTCCTCCCTCCTGTCTTCGTTAACCGAGTTATCTATTTCTCTTTCTAGCTTTCCTCCATTCGTGGGAGCCCGACCCCCCCCCCCCCCCCCCCCCCCCCCCCTTTTTTTATCTAATTAGATCTAAAAGTTTCGCTCTGCCATTTCGAGGAGTTTTTTAGTATATATTTTGGGGTTTGCTTTCCTCGGATTTCGTTAATGTACAAGTCCAATTTCAAAGGAAATGGAGGAGCTTTGTGAATGTTCCATTCTCACTATTAGATATGTGCTCGTTCAATATTTTATTCTGTATGGTGATAGCGTTGGGACGTTGAATCTAGATGCGTACCGTCGAAAGGCAAAGCCGTAACAATAGATGAAGATCTCAGTGTGTACTCATTACCAAAGACGGATTCAATGATCGGCCGTTGATTTTGGTTTGAAGAAAAAGTCATTGATTTGTTTTTTGAGTTTGTGACATCTATCTTTGTCCTGATGATGCATCTTGTTATCTGCTTAAATTGTTCCACAGTTGTAGTAGTTCAACCGTGATGTTTTACTCTATTTTTCATATGAATGAAATGTTTGACTTTGACTAAAAAAAGAAAAAGAAAAGAAAGAGAAAAAGAAAAAGAAAAAGAAGGCTTTTTACACCACTATTTGCCTACGATCGTCTCTCTGAATGACCAAAAAAAAAAAAAAAAAACAGTAAACACTTGACACTGTCATGGATGAACCTAACGTTTGGCCAAGGAAGATCTTTACCTATTGGACTAAAACAATGGTCTGCTGAAAATCTGGTCATATGCATTTGGTTTTTCCTGTCAGGCCCATTCAAATTTCACTTTTGGTTCCTCTGAATAATAAAAAAAACTAAAGATGGATAAATCATGCCCAATCACCTAAACAAACCCGGGACAATCACTTCTTGATGCTAGAGAACCAGGGATCCCTAATCCCTAGATTGGCGAATCAAACAGGCGTCTCATGGATGAGTTTTGGCCAATTTCCTTCTCGTCCTGGTCTGAAGCATCTGGTGGCCCTATAGGCCAATAGCGAAGCAGAGCATGCTCTTCCTAGAAGATAGAGAAAGTCGCAGCATAACGTAACTGAACCCTTTTGAAATTAAACTTAAGATAACGCATTTGCATATCAGATTCGTCTTCGATTACATAGTTGTCCTCTTTCAGTCGAGGGCATGAACATCATGTCTTTTGCCCCCCCCCCCCCCCCCCCCCCCCCACACCCACCCCCCCCCCCCGCGCCCCCCCCCCCACCCCCACAAAATCGCGGAAGCAGGAGTTGTCACGTGCTACGGAGGGTTCTCTTTCTACTTTGCATGTTGTTTCATTCTGGATTGTCGATCTGCAGGCGAACGGCGGCGTTTTCTCAGTGTCCCTCTCTGCAAATCAGCGCCGCATACTTTCAGCAACGAGAATGAAATCATTCGAGCAAGTAATTCCATAGGCAAGCACCTACAGAGGGCTCGTCGAGGTTGGGTCTGATATTATTGTAATGTATATGATCGAGACATGATTTTACTATGTCCATACATAAAATTCTCGAATCAAACCCAAGGATCCTGAAATTTTGGGTGGCATTTTCTCACCTTGGACGGAGCAAGCATGGCTAACATCTTTTTAAAAGAAAAAGCGCATCTCATTGTGAATGAGATAAGCTAAATGGCCCCCCCTTCTTCACAATTTCGATATGCTTGAAATCAGAATATTCGCGATCCCATCTGACTGTGGAAGATAAACAGATAATTTAGATGGGGTGTCTTCTTCTTCTTCTCCTCCTCAAATCCACCAAATTTACAAACTAATCATGCCAATTAAAACTTTACTTATTTTTCAAAATCTTGGAATCTGTGATGTGAGTCCACAAACGGAAGCCATGTGAGCATGATTGGGGGAGGGAGAGTTCATGAAGCACGACGCGATCCTAAGGTGGGCAGATTCCCATCTCACATGCCATTTGCCCATGAAAAGCCTAACAATGTGCAGATCTCAGCAGGTGAGAAGCTTAGGACAGGTTTCGGTTAATGATAAGCCTAATAAATTTTATTTTTGGAATATTGTAAATAAATAAGCGTGGCATATTCCTCCAAGTGGGAAAAATATATAAAAAAAATTTTAAAATAAAAATATGTTGGCCAAAACAAAGTGTGTATGAGCAAAAGCAGAAACAGCTGCTACGTGGGACCATGAACAACCGGCGATGTATTATCAGCACGAGAGATGATGAGAGGAAGGCAACAAAAAGTCCAACGAAGCCCTATCCATAACTTCTCAACTATGGGTGAGCAATCGGACCGATCGAACCGAGACCGCCCGGACCAAATTGGGACCGGTGGTCCGATTCTCGGTTCTAGAGGGGCAGTTGGTCACGTTCGGCGGTTCCTTAAATTGGAACCCCGGTGGCCGGGCGGTCTGGTTGCCCCGAGTTCTACTGAGGGCCTATGGATTGTTCCCCCCCCACCCGAACTAGAACCGAATCAAAGGTTATTTATTTTTTGGAGAAAAGAATACAAATCCAAGTCTGTAACTTCTCTGCAGTTACACATGGCAACGAAGTACGCCCCCGCAACAGCAATGGTCATGACAACTGCTGCGGTTAGCATTGCATACTATATCCTACGCTGAAACGTTCTTTGTCTGTGCAAAAAAGTTGCCCCCCAAACAATCCCCACGTGTAGTAATGTTCAGAAAATCCATAATGCATAAAGTACTTACCCCCAACTATATCTGCGTATTCTGTCTACTTCGAGGTTTTGTACCTTTATGCCGCGGCAAAAGACTGAATTTTTTCCACATGTTTCTGGTTGTCCGATTACGGTTGAGGCTGAAAATTGGGAATTGTGAACATAGTCCCGACGCTCACCGGTCTTAAGGAGAA
>JAGVVM010012292.1:0-32798 GCA_019149425.1 Psidium friedrichsthalianum
AACGGACAGGCATATGAACCTCATTGACTGGTTAGTGCTTAGCGGTTGAATGCTCTTAATCAAATAAAATGCTCTCCTACGGTATAGACATGGACAAGAACACCACTGTGAGATTAAATATTTTTATCTCTGAAATATGACCTTTATTGAGGTAGAGCTATGTCTGCTCAGGAAGGGGAAAAAAGCAAAGGAGGACTAGACCAGAAATATTCAGTGTATCTGAAGAACTTTCATTTTGTTAAAAGATCATTCAGATGGAATAGGAACAAGAACACAAGTACTAAACTGTTAAGTACTGATGCCTAATCCAAAAATGCTCTTGTTGGAAAAGAGGAAACTCTAGATATGGCACATTTTTTATGGCTTCTCTCGTTTACTGAAAGTCCTCTTGCGAGTTTTGTCGGGAAAAGCTTTTGCTTTCAGCCGAACAATGCTTTCCATGGAAATCTGTCTCTTGTGCATGATTTTCTTGCTAAATCTCTTCAAGAAAATGGGGGATTTGGCATTCTTCTGTCTCAAAGCATGGTTCAAGTTTTGTGAATGAAAAGCAAAATCCACTTTCGATTGATTTGCAGGTGCAACAAGGTATTTCTGATTCCCATTCGTGGAAGCAGATCCTTAGTCAACAGGATAACCCTAGTCAATTGATCAAATTCTATGGACCTCAATTGATTATTGAAGTAGAAGGGTTTGGTACCTTGAGCTGTGGTCGATGAGGGCTCAAGAAAATGGGATTCTGCATTGACTGGATAAATCCTAGGAAAAAACTTCCTTTTGGTTTATCTTAGCAAATTGAATCCTTTATGGGAAGAGAAGGCCATATCGAGGTGTTGGAGTATGATATTGGTATGTTTATTAAAAATTTTCCTAATTCGAGGGATCGAGACTGGGCTTTGCAGTCAGGACCATGGAACGTAGCTAATTTCCCTATTCTTCATCCTTGGCAATGATATTCAGAGTTAGGGAGTAGTGCTGCAAATAAGTCTATTTAGATCACGACCTCAGGATCATCCATGGTCTAGCTATGCTGTGGAATATCTAGAACTTCTAGATATTTTTGCTTGCTGTAAACTTGATCATGTTTCTACTTCTTGTCGTCTGAGGAAAGCTATGGTGAAACAATGGATTCCAAATAAAAGATTAACTCTATGGATAAGCAACAGTCTACAAAGAGCCCGTGATGTCTGATTCAGTTCAAGAAAACACTGATAACAATAATTCTCTGGAGAAGCAACCCCCTAGTGAATTTGTCTATGGGTAATGAAATTTCTGCTTGAATGGGAATGGCAATGCCTTAATGAGGATTTGGCAGATACGCCTGAATTGATTGGTGACCCTGTCATGGATGTCTCAGAAGAACACAGCTCTGGTCTGATCCTTGGAAAAGAAGTGAAGTCTATACCTTCTATTTTACAATGAGGACTAGACCTAAAAATAAGCAAATTTCTGCTATCATGATGAACATTCTGCAGCAAAAAAGGGGGTTGTAAGGGTTCTCAAATCTTTGTTCAGAGTTCAAGAAGAAGCTGATCATTCCAGCTCTTGTTTAATGCCATGAATGTCTTTGTCCGGAAGATTTGACGCTAATAAGCCTTGAAAGGACGGTGAGTTCAAGTCCTTTGTTATAACGAATCACAAACATCTCTTTCGCTTATTGGAAACCAACGTACACGAAGCGTAGATAAAGCATATAATGAGATCTTATTTTCCTAATTGGCATGTTAGCAGCAATTATTTCTATAGAACTCAACAGTTATACCTACTTGTTCAACATTAAACTTTGATTCCGCCCTTCGAAAAGGAACTAATCATCTAAAAAGGATATTGATTTTGTATGATGACACTATCAAGGTTCAAGGGTTATCTGCTTGTGCTCGGTATCTATTCATTGTTCTGTTGCTGCTGGGGATGTAATATATATGGCTACTTTTGGAAAAATGGCATTGGAATTATCAGAACTTTTGTACGGCACTCACATTTGTGCCAAAAACTTTTCAAAAATCGCTTCAGTGCCACTTTGGTAAAAGAACAATCACTTAAGTGTCATCGTCTAATTGGAACTTCGGGAATCCGCGGTGACAATATTTCATATTTTTCCCACCAATGCGGCTCATCGACGCTCTGAGTCAGCGGAGAACTTCTTATACACACACTTCGGAGCCAAGTGCACACCTACTTAAAGAAACACACACTTTTTTTAGTTAGAGACACTTTCCACAGTTTCAGTTGGAGAACTTCTTATACACACACTTAGGAGCAAAGTTGTGCACACACAAATGAGAGCACTTTTTGGCTATGTATAGGCCTAACAAGATGGTGTGACTACCTCATAGATATTCTAGAGAAAATATCTTCTTATATATTTTTAGAGAATACTAGATGTAGCCAATCTATTAGCCACACGTTTCTCGGGAAAAATCTTCTTAGATCCCAAATATTTCTAGAGAATACTTGATTTGGCCAATCTATTAGCCACATAATTTACTTGAAAACGTCTTAAAAGAAAATATCTAGATATTAAGATATAGAATTCTTGAGAAGAAACAGGTGCAACATTTACTTGAATAAAGTAATCCTGATGAAGCTGTTGTTCATGACAAGGATGACTTCAAGTGTAGCTCTCTCTGAGCTGCTTTGCTTGATCTGGCAGTATAATGCTTATTTCTTTACAGGGACAAATAGAGGAGGCCCGTTGGATTTGTAGAAAGGAAGCTAGACAGGGTTCTTGTTAATGAAGCATGGATGAGCGCATCTGTAAGTTCATATGCCGAGTCTTGTTTCATCAGCAGCCGCGGATTATTGGTTTAATCAAGCTTCAAGAACTTGATCTTGGACATCCATGTAAGTTCTTTAATTACTGGAGTAAGTAGTACCCTCTCTTTCCGGAGCCTGTGAATAAGGCTTTGCACTGTGAGGAAAATGGGGCCAGTTTTTGTTTTTTGCCAAAAGCTTTCAAATGTTAAAGATGCCCTGAAGCTTCTGAATAGGAAGCTTTTGAATAGGGAACATTCCATCAGCTTCCTCAGCATATGGATCAGCATAAAGTGGATCTCGTCTCTGCAGCAGACAATAGGCAATCCATGTCCTTCCATTCTGGGGAAGGAATTTCTTTTGAGATCTAAACTTTGAAGCTTCAATGCTTTGAAGTATCTTTCTACAGGCAGAAATCGAGAGTGCAATGGGTTAACTTGGGAGATCAAAACACCGCTTATTTTCATAGAGCAGTAAATCAAAAAGATCCATGAGGACCCTCAGGTATCTCACTTGTGATGAAGGGTGGGAAAATAGAAGGGTATAAGCGTTGGTTCTGCTGCTGTTGACTTCTATGAATGCCTCTTGGGTACTTGAGAAGAGAAACGTGCACAGATCTCTGTTTCTGATCTGAATGCTGCAATGAGTTTTAAGCTAGAAGTCTATCTACAGCAAAGTTCACTGGTACTGCTCGTTTTTTAACTTCTACTTGGTCCATTGCAGGTGAGGATTTCTGTGTTACCTTGAAGAGTTCAGGGCCTTATTTCCAAGAATACTACTCCAAGGCATAAGCAATTATGGGCTAATTGGCGCATCACGTGAAATGTGGATCAAAAATAAGGGCATTTCCCTCTTGTAGGCTAGTGTGAGGGGCCGGCAGATTCTTGGCTGCAGAATAGCTCATGCAAGAGCCAGCCTTCTTTTGTAATTGTTCCTAAAAACACATGGCAAATAGGATTCCTCATATCACATCATATCATGCCTAGCTTTTCTCAAGTATTCAGTCCTCAAGCGAGACACACATAACTTAAGTACCACAACTGATTTTGGCTTGCCATAGCCTCGTTAGGAGATCCACATTAGCTCATGACCAGTTCATGCACGAGAAGCAACTCCGCTTTTAGAGATCCTCAGAGTATAATCTTTATATTTTAAAACTTTTAGCATAAAAACTATCTTAACACCAACTCCATGAACCAGTTATATCATCCTCTCGGGTCACTCACTCTTCACTCCAACGCCACAAAGCTCCACTAACAAGGGTACATAAGTACAAGAGAATCCGGTCCGTGACACCAATCTATCAATTGCTTTGCAGTCTAGTCCCCTTGACCTTGCTTTTACTAAGTTGAGGTTGGTTTAGCTTAATTGATATGAATATGGGCATGCAGCGGGTTTTATCCCACGTTTGGATTGAGGAATTGGAATGAAACCCATCACTTACTCATAGGAAAAAAAATACTCTAGACATCAATAAGAGAGAAATTGCCCCTATTTTAGCTTTTTAACTATTGCGGATTTAAAAACATGTATTACTAAAAAATTCTCCAATGTTCTGGGGTGAGCATAGTGTAAATTTTTTGCTTTTCCTTTTGTTTTGCATTTGAAATTCGGAATTAATTTGACATAAATACCTTGAATTATATAAGATTCTTTAAAATTATAGCAAGATTTATTTTGATTCCATATTTAATCGGAATTTTAGAAGGGTATATGAACTTGCAATGATGTCCCAAGTACATATTTTTATTGGAAATCTGAAAGAGGAAGATAGGAAAAAAACAAGAAGAGGGAAAAAGTAAGGGCGTGGTTTGTTTCATAAAAATAAGTGCTTTAAGAGGAGGTTATCCCTTATATAACTTACGAAAGTTAATGGAAATTATGAAAAATATTTAAAATAAATTTTTCATCGATAATTAAAATATTTTTCATTAATTAATTATTTCAAGCGATACGCACAATCATTTTTAGTAAAGCATTTTTTAAATCATTTATTTTGCACGAAACCAAAGGAGCCTAAACGAAAAGATAGAGCAAAGTAGTTGAGAGCTATCAAGATTTAATTCGTAAATTTAGTTTAAGAAACGCCCCAGATCATTTTAAAGGGTAAGTCAATAAGCTTATGGGCTTTGTTGATCTCTCTCAGGCCCATGGTAATCGAAGTGCCGATACGGTCGCGGACTGACTGGCTAAGGCCCATCGGAACAAGAGCCTAGCCCATAACTGGCTAGCCAATTCCCCCGAAACGGTTTGGAATTTACTTCGTTCGGACTCTTCTGCTTTGTTCATGCAAACTTTCAGTTAGTAATGAAATTTCTTTCTTTCCAACCAAAAAAAAAAAAAATAGCAAGCCATATTTTATATAATACGAGAACGCGTTATATGATTAAGGGGCCAAGCTAAACCAAATCATTGTCGCTTTTTCAATTCAATGGCAAGCTACAATGATAAATCATTTAAATCACTAATCCTTGGCTCATTATTCAATTCTCGTAGTGTCTCATTTTCTTCCTTCAAATTAACCCAAACAAAAGGAGGTTAAACTACGGCTAATGTATCACCTGAAAAGATTAATGGATTTTTCTGTTTGGTCATTTGATGGGCACTTGGATGTCATCTTTTTTATGATGTAGTACAGAAAGATGTTGAGTTTATTCAACAATATGAACGGGGTTTTAGGAGTGAGCAATGACGGACCGACCAAAGCAGTTCGATCTAGCTCCTGGAGATGTTGGGCCCGTTCCCGATTCCTTGAAATTAGAATGGATGGTTTTGAGTCCAGTTACTAGGAGGAATTGGACTACCAAATCGCTTGGACCAAATCGATTATTTTTTATGTATTATTTTATTTTTTAAATGTAAACTTAAGAATCTATTAGTTATTTTGTTTACTTTTTAAATGTAAATCTAAAGTTCGTGGTGGTCACCCTCCTAATAATTCACACGTTCTGTTGGACCCCTGAATATCGGATATACCGGAACCGGTTCGTTATCGCTAAGAATTTGAAGTCGGACCAAACCAGTAATAATTGATTGATTGGGGTTGTTTTCGGCTGATAAAGTTTGATACTTGAGTTAGGATATAACCGGACAGGCTCCAACCCAGGTAACCAAATCCCGAGTTACGCTAACTATTTTAATCTTTAGCACGAAAGGCCTCGTCCTGAGACCCCACCACGTCACGAGCGGAGTACGGCTGTCGACATCTTGCAAGAAAAGGACCCTCCTTTCCCCGTCTAGCGAAACTTCTTGGAATCCCCTCTTCGTTTCCCTCTCGCTTCTCTCGCTTTTCCGTCCTCTTCGCTTTCAGATCCGATGAAACTTCGCTGCCCGTAGAGACTTGACTCTCTGGTGACCCGTCAGGTATGCTGCTTTCTCTCAACAAGGTCAAGAGTCAATTTGTTGTTTACTGTAATTCAATGGAGCACAAGTTCCATTTCCTTTTCTTATCCGTTTCTTTTATTCGCTGCAAGCACTGAAAATTCGCTTCTGGGTCGCTTGGATGTGCACTTAAAAGTATGAAACTGTAAAGCTCGGATTATAAAATGCAAGAGTGAATCAGCGAATATGCAGTATGTCGCTTCTCAGTCTCAGCAACGTGGGGAAGTGGGAAAATGGGCAAGCTTTTTTTATGGGGGATAATTGCTCGATGAGTAGAACTAGAAACATAGGCATTACTTCATTGTCGTATGAAAAAGTACCTTGAATGGTTCCTCATCTTTTCCCTAAACTGTTTTTGTCCATCCGATTTGTGTTTCCGCAGAATTGTTCTTCTGCGAATGCATCTCTGTTTTAACTTGTTATCTGAAAGTTCAGCGTGTATGTAGCGTTGGGTATCAGATAGATTTCTGTTGCATTTCCAGAGGGAAACTAGTTTTGCTTCTTGACGTTCATTAGACCCACAGACGGTACTCGGTCATGAAAATCTGAAGGCACTGTGAATACTGAAATTCTTATGTGAAAATGTAAATTATGTGGATATTTGTTCATCTGTTGTTGTCAAGGCAAAACTATCTGGATTATTGGATAACGTTCGGTCATGTATTTTTCATATCCTGAAGGAAGTTCACTTCATATTCAGGCTTTCGAATCTCTGTCACTGGAGTTTATCACGGGTCAGCAACCTTGTTATGATTGAAACTTGTGGCACGTTGCAGAAGATTCATACTTTGTGAGGAGTTCATGGGTTCTCTTTTGTCAAAACGTGGAAGTACGAGACAGCCTTCTCCATTTGCCTCAAGTTCACAGTCATGAGTAGTCAGAGCTATCCATATCCAGCATATCCTCAACCTGGACAGGACTATGCGCCACATCCTAAATATGAACCTCCACCTCCTTCTTCAAGCTACGTTGGTAACACTTCTCATTCAAAGAGGAAGCTTGAAAGGAAATTCTCAAAAATAAATGATGATTATACTAGCCTGGAACAGGTCCGATACATTTTCAACTCCTCTATTTTTTTGGAGCTCACTTTTTATATAGTCCAACTCTTATAAAAGTGGTGAACGTCGTGCTGACTTGGAGTAGAGTTTAAAGTGGAATTGTTAGACATGAGGTTGATGGTCAACTAGTTGTACTTTCTCATCGATTGTAGTGCACTTTGGGTGTTCTTCCATTCATTGCTTTTCTTTCTAGATTTTACTCTCAAGGATAGAAAAATTTTCTCAGGTTACGGGTGCATTGGCACGTGCTGGCCTGGAGTCTTCAAACCTGATTGTTGGTATTGATTTCACAAAAAGCAATGAATGGACAGGTTGGTCAGATAGGTACAAAAATCTCATTTTTCGTTCTGGGGCTAGGAGATTGATTTGCCTTCTGTAATAGGTGCAAGGTCATTCAACCGGAGAAGCCTGCATCACATTGGAGATGGTCTTAATCCCTATGAACAGGCAATAGCAATAATTGGGAAAACACTGTCATCCTTCGATGAAGACAACCTAATTCCATGTTTCGGATTTGGAGATGGTATCATTTTTCAAAATATTAATATATATTTAGCTCGTTAAACTTATTGATGAGATCCTTAGTTCTGTACTGGCAGCCTCAACTCATGATCAAGAAGTTTTAGTTTCTATCCTGATGAGAGATTTTGTGACGGATTTGAAGAGGTTTGACACGTTATAGAGAATTGGTACCTCAACTACGACTTGCAGGTTGGCAACTCACTCTCTCTTTCTCTTCCATTGCCTTAAGTAAAATATTCGGCTTACTAACCCAATTTCTCAATGGCAGGCCCAACCTCATTTGCTCCCATAATTGAAATGGCCATTACAATAGTGAACAAAGTGGTGGCCAGTACCATGTGCTAGTTATAATTGCTGATGGGCAGGTACATAGTCTGTACTTTTGTACTTTAGATTTAAATATGGAGTTGGCTTTCATAAGAGAATGGTCGTAAATGGTGCTTTTCTTTAAGCTTACGGTTTCGAAGGCAACTTATAGGCCAGGAGAAAATTATATTAAACGGGAAGAAGCTTTTCTCGTGAATTAAATTTTGGCCACTTAAAGAA
This sequence comes from Psidium friedrichsthalianum, assembly GCA_019149425.1. Classification (NCBI taxonomy): domain Eukaryota; kingdom Viridiplantae; phylum Streptophyta; class Magnoliopsida; order Myrtales; family Myrtaceae; genus Psidium; species Psidium friedrichsthalianum. The sequence goes on from JAGVVM010012292.1 coordinate 8,262, forward strand.
CCTTTTTTGCCAAATTTCAATACAAGAACATACCTCTCTGATTGGAGTGTTATACTGAGATGCCAGTGCAACTCTGTTTAGCAATCTCCGAGTACAAATTATGACTCTACATTTCATGCGTAATCTATGCTGTTTTCTACAAGTGGTGCTTGAATGTCGAGTAGGTCTTGCTCTTGGGGTGGACATTACCAAAGTATGCAGAAGAATGCCATGAAGCACAAAACATTACATTTCATTTACTTGAGAACACAGATTACTTGTTCTGCTGATAATTTCTTTGTTAGAACTCTAACAATGTCTATCATCCATGTACTGTTAAAGGTGACTAGAAGTGTTGATACCAGCGGTGGCCAGCTAAGCCCACAGGAGAAAAGTACTGTCGAAGCAATAGTGAAAGCAAGGTATATGTTGCTGCCGAGTTTGGCTTCCTTAGTCACTGATTATTCACTATTGGTTTTCTAAGTTGCCTTGTTTTGGACAGTGACTATCCCTTATCGATTATACTAGTTGGCGTTGGTGATGGGCCGTGGGACATGATGAAAGAATTTGATGATAACATTCCTGCCCGCACCTTTGATAATTTCCAGGCAAGTATCTTGCTACTTCCGTTCAAATTTTCCTTAGCATATTCTTCCACAGCCTATACTCATGTTGCCCTTTGTTTTGGTGCATACTTCTAAAGTTTGAGTTTGTTGCTTTGTAGTTTGTCAATTTCACAGAAATAATGTCAAAGAATATGGACAGATCCAGAAAAGAAGCAGAGTTCGCTCTTGCAGCCTTAATGGAAATACCTTCCCAGTATAGAGCGACACTGGAGCTGAATATTTTGGGGTAATGGTATTATATCTGTAAAATAAGTTATGAATCTCACTGCCATTAGTATGATGATTCTTTCGCAGTCTGTCTTTTTGTTAGTTTATGTAAATTCCACTTCATCTAGCAGTTCTCGAAGGGGAAAGGTGATAGACCGTGTATCTCTTCCTCCTCCTCAATATGGCGCAGCTTCTTTGGGCACCTCGAAAGCTTCACGACCAAGCAGTTTTCCACAAGCGCACCTTCTGGTAGACATGATACTTTTGGCACAACAGCTTCAAGTTCTGTCTCTGATAGTCATGGAATTCATCCTTCGTCTTCTATTATGGTAACTAACGTCTATTCAGTTGCTGGCTGTATTTGCACCAAAATATGTTCTTGTTGCAATGATTCTTTGAGATGTGAACCTTTTTGAGAGTATATCGTAAGATTGTCGATCGCTATATGAAGCTGATGCGGTGCAGATCCATATAAGGTTGATGTAATACATAGCCAATCATTGAGAGAATCATCCACAGTTTTCTAAGCTCTTTATCATCATTTCAGGATTGTCCCATTTGCCTGACTAATCAAAAAGATATGGCTTTCAATTGCGGTCATCAGGTAATTTGTTTTTTTTCCCCTGATTTGCCCCCCTTGGCCTGATTTCCAGTTTCCACCGTGTATTTGCAATCTCTGTTACTTTTGCTAAAAATTTCAGCAAATGCATTTCAAAGCTAAGAATTTTTTTGCAGACCTGCTGCGAGTGTGGACAAGATCTGGAGTCATGCCCCATTTGTCGTGGTTTCATCGAAACTAGAATAAAGCTCTACTAAAGGAAGATCCACTGCTTTTATCAAGGTTTTTTGCCCAGCTTACGTCTGTTTCATATCCCAAATTCATCTTCTTTCGTATGCACTGGTGAGAAGTTTGTCGCCATTTTTTCGGCAGATGCTGTAGCGGACATCTCATAAGACCCAAAATAATGCAATCCCCAGTTGTCCACTGTACATTCCTCGTGGAATTATCCCCATCATGATCCGAAGGACTCTAAAGAAGTTCCAAGGAGCTTGAGAACAGCTAGGATTCAGTGGGGCAGTTTTTGCTTCGACAGGGACGATAGAACCATCACTCACTCCAACAGATGAAATAATCCTTTTCCATTGTCTCCTTGTTCTGTTTCTTGTCTGAACGTGATCATGGCTGAATTGTCCCATATCCCTGCTCGACGATATCAGTTGTGATTTTATTCGAGTAATTATTCGGCATGAGTAGCGATCTTTCTTACCTTCCTGTTTTTCTGTTTTGGCTTACTGTCTTTTTGAACTTGGCGTGTGCGTGCGTGTGGGCATGACTGCGACAACACTGGCATAGGAAGGAGTGAGGCACAAAGAGTGTTTCCATTATCGCCTGCCCGCGTGTGACAATTTTTTCCCAAGTTTTGCGTACCAGACGCAATCCCAAAATGCATGAGTTCCTACTCAGTCGGACCAACTTGCAAACGTTCATGTATAAGTGGACTGCCTTGTTTTTATTTCACAAGAACTCCGACAACACTGCAATGGCGGCTTGAAGCCATCTACGCCTTCTCATCAAATTGATGATTGTTGCCATTGCTTCATTCGAACAAGCGCTGCTTTGCCGAGCGAAGAAGGGCCAATGGCAGCTTCTCTTGAACAGCACGGGAGTGGTGGCTATGCACATGGCGGTGACTCACCTCAATACCGTCATTATGTTCGACCAAACTAGTGCCGGCCCATCCAGCTACCGTCTCCAGATGGGCTTCGCAAGTGGAAGAAGGGGTCCGCATGAATCTTCCGTTGAGTCCTGGTATGCTCACTCTGTTGAATATGACATTTCTGGCAATTACATCCGAGCTATGAGGCTCGAGACCGATACCTGGTGTTCCTCGGGTTCTTTCTTGAGCGACGGAACACTTCTCCAAACCGGTGGATATGGCAACGGCTCTCGAAGAATCCGACATTTCACGCCTTGTCGGGATGGCCGCTGTGATTGGGTGCAATCGAAGACGACCATGTTCTCGAGAAGATGGTATGCTTCCAATCAAGTACTCCCCGAGAATGATGGGGTCCTCGTAGTGGGTGGAAGAAGAGTCTTCTCCTACGAATTCGTACCCAAGTTGTCATCGACGGACGAGTCTCATGATCTTCCCTTCTTGCACCAAACATACGACAGAAATGGAGGAGAGAACAATCTATATCCCTTCCTCCACCTTTCTTCTGATGGCAACTTGTTTATTTTTGCCAACCGTGATTCGATCCTTTTCGACTATAAGCGAGACAAGGTGGTCAAAACGTTTCCCCGGATTCCTGGAAAAGGATCGAGGAGCTACCCAAGCTCAGGTTCGTCGGTGATCCTCCCATTGGAGCACGCCCACAAATTCCGCAAGGTCGAAGTGATGGTGTGTGGGGGAGCGGCATCGGGAGCCCATAGAGCAGCGGGGCGCGGCAAGTTCTTGAAGGGACTACAAACCTGTGGTAGAATGGTGATCTCGGGAGACGAGCACAAGTGGAAGATGGAAAACATGCCGGGGCCGCGCCTTATGAATGACATGATAATCCTTCCCATGGGCCATGTCCTAATCATCAACGGCGCTCGGCAAGGGAGTGCCGGGTGGAACAATGCAGCGGGTCCTTCCCTCACGCCGTACCTCTACAAGCCGAAGAAGATACCTGGAAGCAGGTTTTCGATGCTCAAGTCTGCTAAGATAGCTAGACTTTATCACTCCTCTGCAAGTCTCCTCCCTGACGGGAGGATTTTGGTCGCCGGCGGGAATCCGAACCGGCAATACATGTTCGAAAACGTGACTTACCCTACCGAACTCAGGCTACAAGCGTTTATCCCGAACTACATGGGCAGAAAATATGGTGAATACCGGCCGGAAAATACCACGGTAGAAACACTAGGCGATCGCAGTGTCAAGTATGGGGAAGACTTCACAGTTCGGTTCTGGCTGGGGAGAAGGCCGAGCAAAGTGGTCGAGTTTAGCATCTATGCCCCACCCTTCACGACGCATTCCTTATCGATGAATCAGAGGCTGCTGAAACTTTCGAGTAAGAAAATGGTCAGAGATGCAGCGAAGGGGTGGGTGAATGTCACCGTCGAAGCCCCTCCATCTCCTAATGTCGCGCCGCCTGGCTATTACATGCTCACAGTCATTAATGGAGGGATTCCTAGCACATCTCAGTGGATCAGATTCATACATGCTTAGAAGTTCTCTTCAGATTTCATGCCTTAAAACCATCACAGCACTCCATGTCTAAATAAGGTCATGAAAGATATTTCTTTCTCTGTTTATACGTAAGAAACAATTATTGCAGCGAACACACTAGCATTGGGCTAATCCTGCAATCCAGAGACGGTGCACAAGTGCTACCACATGTAAAACAACGTCGTGATGATATAAACATAAGAAAGATTTACGAGTTATGTGGGATTCACGTATCCGCGAAGAAACTGTACGTGCATGTATTGTCAACTATCAATCGAACCGCAGCAATTGTGGCGGCGACCGCAAGAGACGAGAACACGGCCACATTGAAAAAATGCCACACCTTCTCCTCCAATCTAGCCTTTTTTCCGTTCACCTGCTTGAAGGTTGAGAAAGCCATAGTCAGTCCTTTGGTTTTGCAGTGATTCATCGGTGCCACGTTACAATTTGGTGAACCATTTTTTCACTGAGGATCGAAAGAAGTTTCTTGAGGTACAAGTAAGCTAGAAACAATCAAAAGAACGGTTTGGGTGATGAATTTACCTTGAGAAAAATCAAGTTGGGAAACACCAAAGTTAAGGGAATGAGCGTGAAGGAGCCGAAGAAGTTGACGAAGTCTCCCATGAACGGAAAAGCGGCTGTCACGAAGGTATTCACCGCGAAAAGGGCAGCTCGCAAGAGCGACCGCCGTTTTAGATTCGTTGCTGAGTTCATGCTCTCCTCTAATTTTAGGAACTTGGTGTCTAAGGTCTCGTGAATCGGTGCCACAAAAATCTGGTCTCATCATTGAAATGGACATGGTTCAGACGATGAAAAGTTCAAAATACCAAGATTCAGAAAGCGTTGGAAATTGTTATCCAATTTCTAGAGTCGTCTAGGACGGGCATTTGCTTGCAATCCAGACAAACCTTACAAGAAAAAATCTAGTACTAGGTGGCAGTAAATGTCTGTAGAAGAGTTTAGAAAGCACAAGCAAAGTGTTGACATCCAATCTAGAAGAATCCACTATGTCGATGGTGATTGCCTGTAAATAGGATTGTATCATTCATATAAGAACGGGTGGGGAGTTTGAGAATAAACTCCATGCTCTTGTACTCCTCCACCAAGACCAACATCTCCTCCATCAACTATATTTGTACTACCTTTCCATAAACTAATAAAACTATACTTTGTCCAATAAACCTTACCTATATTCCTCAAAGTATCGACCATTGTCCATCTTCTAGAAAAATACGCACATACCCTTACACACATTTGAAACACAAACTACACCAGTATAAAAACTATGCTTCCACAAAATTTTAAATTTTCAACATGGTATCAGAACCAGGCACGTTCGGATGATTTTGGGTGTTTGTCCTCACCATCCTCAACTAAAATCAAAGCTTCAGCCCAAGCCTGAGCTAGAGCCTACAGAGGCAGAGCCAGAGCAAAAGCCAAAGCCAAAACCCGAGCTAGAGCCTAAGCCAAAGCCCGACCCAGAGCCAAAACTAAAGCAAAGGCCAATGTCGCCGCATAAACAAAAACGCCCAACTATAAGTGTACCTGACAAAGGTTTCTCATCTCTACATACGATGGGAACAACTACAACTAAGAGTATTTTGATGGCCCAAGAAATATGGGACTTAGTTGGAGAATAGGTTTGCTAATTTGACAGCAAGTGCAAGTATTACGAAAAATCAAGTACAAAAGGATGCAAGGGATTGGGAAACAAACATGGTACAAAAGGTATGAGATATCATAAGAGGTATTTCCAGCCAAGTTTGAGACTATACAAAGCACATTGATCAAGGGGGAGTGTTGGAATTTATGATCCGATTTCTAGAGTCATCTGGAATGGACATTTGCGAATGAAATCTAGAAAAATCTTACAATAAAAATCTAGTACTTAGGTGGCAATGAATATGTGTAGAAGAGTCTAGAAAGCACAAGCAAAGTGTTGACATCAAATCTAGAAGAATCCACTATGTCGGTTGTGATTGCCTATAAATATGATTGTATCATTCATCATGATTGTATCATTCATGTAAGAACGTGTGGGGAGTTTGAGAATAAACTCCATTCTCCTATGCTCCTCCACCAACACCAACATCTCCTCCATCCACTATATTTGTACTACCGTTTTCATATACTAGTGAAACTATCATTTGTCCCATAAACCTTACCTATTCCTCAAAGTATTCGGCCCTTGTCCATCCTCTATAAAAATACCCAAATAATCTTGCACACATTTGAAACACAAACTACACCAATATAAAAATCATGCTTCCGCACAATTTTAAATTTTCAACAGAAAGAAATTCTAAGGAAACAAAGCAAATTTCTCCGATTGTCGTCAAATTAGTCATCGCGCGATATCATCCTCCATTGCCATAAAAGATCATTCAATAGCCTGGCCGATCCTACGTGCCTTTCCAGCCATGGACAGGCTTGAGTAACAAGTTAAGGCCAATCCGCCCAATAAGGAGCAAGTAGAAATAGAGTTAGAAGAAGCATCTTACATGTTGGGAGATAATGGATTGGAGGAAGACGGAGGAGTTGATGAAAACCTTCACCCATTTGGGCCCGCTAAGCTTTTCGGGGAGGTACTCAGACACGCCGGACCCATACGCCCAATAACCGGCCACTGTCACACCGTAGTAAACTATGAGGCCAGCTGTGTATTGCAAGCCCAAGGCCTTCCTCATGTTCTCCACTGCTGGCTTGCGAAGAGTTGACTGCATTATCCCGGATTTCATTCTTCATACTTACATAATGACAGTGATGAATCGTTTGTGTATGAACTGAATGCTAAGCTTGAAGGTATCCACCTGAATCTCTAGTAAAAGACCACAGGTATTGCAGACAATAGTGGCTGAAACCGCACCTAATGCACCCAAGGTTTGGCCAACTTTGCTTCCTTTGAGATCATAGTTTTTTTTCTCGTCGGATTTCCCTATCGAAAATGGTTACACATTACTCTTAGACGGCTCCCGTTATAGCTACAATTACTTGTTGCGGCAATCGCGTAAAATCCATTCTAGCTGCATGGTGTGGAAATAAAAGGTTCGATAATTAAGGAAACATTACTACCGTCTTTGATGACCACCATCAAGAGAAGTCCAATGTAGGTGAAAGCGAGGACCGTAGAGACGCCCAGCCAACTTCTCATGGCTGACATGGTTGGGATCAGACAAGCAAACACGAAATACTGCTGCTCCTGTCATGCCTATGTAGTATTGAAGCCTTAGGGGAGTTTCACTGAATTCTGAATTTATGTCCTGTCAATTTTTTTCAAAAGAAGTTATCGATATTCATATAAATACGTGAAGTTTGCAGTCGAAATGCACGGAAAACAGATTACAAAGAAAGGGTTTGATTTATCTCAGTTTAGCACCACATGCCTTGAGAGCTTTCCCTCCCAGAAGGATGAAACCCATGTTGCCAAGAAGCAGGGTTAGAAACTGGAAAACCCATGTGATATAATACATTTTCCTACCTTCACATGATGAAAACGAGGAGAGTGTGCCGAATTATATGATCAAAAGAACAGATGAACAAAAAAAAAACAAAAACTTCTCTCATCTTGGAGGTAAATTTGTCAGAGGAAAGAGACGGACCAAAAGGAAGCCCATGAGGTCGCGGTAGCGGATGAAGCGGCGGCCATCGACGAAGTGAAAACCAGCCAGGAGCCAATTAGCATATGCAGTGTACAGTCCCACAACACTTAGGCAAATGATGCCCCACGTCCAACCCAAGGGCACCAACATGAGGTTCGAGAAGCTGAGTATGTATCCACAGTTGAAGCCCGTCACCAGCAGCAACCCCACCTGGAGCCATGAGTCTGCAAAATCATTTGGGCAACCTTATTTTTAGCTAAAAAGATCATGTTTTAAACGTGCAGAAGGTAATATTTTCGAGATTGCGTCGAAGAGTGATGGAGGAATGACCGTGGTCGGTGGTGTGAGCAGAAAGAGAGGCGTATTGGTGATGATGACCCTGGGGCTGTTCATTCACTTGGGCTGGCTCTAGGCTCAGAGCTTCCATGGCTTCCCCAGCTGATGGGTTACAGCATGCATCTCCATGAAGGAGACGCTACCCTTCTGATCAGGAGGGTACTACTGCAACTATGTCAAGCTCGTCACGACAATGGTTGTTTGCACGAATTTAATGAGCGTGTCATACATAGATCGAAGCTTATACACGACTAGAGCGAGCCACCCGTCGAGTGGTTATTGGAGAATTTGGTCATTAGCCATTAACTAATCCCCATTAGTCGTCGCTATTTTTGATTGGGAGTGGTCCCTTCATCAATCATTCTTTCAGTAACCAGATCTTATGGGAGAAATGCAGAAGATTGATGGTTATCTTCAACTTAGTGGAAAGGCCTTAGAGGAGGACTTAGTTTACTAGGTAATGATGCTCAAGAGAGAGAAGTTGAGGTAATTGTGGTCACTGTCGGATGGTGCTTGGCTGCATCGTCTTACCAATATAAGGCTCGATAACAACCCCATTTCTGTCTTTATATCGCAATGAAGTTCTCTTTAGCATGAGATTCGACAGGCGTAGGAGCAGTGCGGAGCCGGAGCGAAGCTCGGGTTGTGATGCAAGTGCGCGGTGAGTGTAGTTTCCCCCTGGGACGTGCACCTTGTACGACCAAGCAAAGAGCTGGTGAGGATCGGATATGAAGCCCTTTGCTAGGATTCGGAACAGCCGAGGAGCGAGTGACCACAAAGCTCCGTTTAAGCGCTGGACATGCAGTTAGCTCAAAACAGGTTCACCATGGGGTCGGGCGAAGACGATACGACGTTATTTTCCTTTTTTTTCGCAGTACGGGTTCCAACTTTCAGGGCAAGAACTCGGGCCAGAATCAGGTAGGGTCGGGTCCTTATGAGCCCGGACGATTGACTTGGGCCTGACGGGTGATATCAGTAATCCAGCGGCAAAATCATGCATCTTTAAACAAAATAAGGAAAGGGCATTCAATCTTGGGCTATGTTTGCTTTACGGCAAATATTTTCCTCATTTTTTGAAAAAAATGACTTCTTGAAAATTAATTTTTAGAAGTGTCATATTTTTCACAAAGTAATGAAGCCTTACTTATGGAGATGGCTATGTCCTGGATAAATCAAACTTTAAACAACATAACCACTTCAAAACCCCTCACAATAGCATTCTAATCAGGTTACGGATTGACTTGCAAAGGCCCATCCCCACAGGTCCTTACCCCTTTGTTTGGAGTCTCGTCTTTTGTACACTAATGAATTTTCTTTTCTGATAAACAAAAACTCTCAAAAAAAAAAATCTCAAAGACCAATTTCGATTGTGCCTCTTGCTTCTAGCATGTTCCTAAAGGGAAAATTTGTTTCTTTTGATAAATTACGATTACCAAAGAGTGCTTTGAGCGCACTCATAGACATATTTGATGGAGAATGTACGATTAAACATTTAAATACACTAGCACTTTCCTTTACGTGTAGGTTGAATTAAAGGAATGATTGTACAAAAAATTCCTCAAACTTATTGTATGATGGTTAATTCGGTCCTAAATCTTTCAATTGTGTCGACGTAGTCCTAAACCTTTTAATGATTTACCAATTTAGACCTAAATCTTTGAATTGTGCCAACATAATCCCAAACCTTTTTACGATTTACCAATTTAGTACTAAAACTTTAATTGTGCCAATTTAGGCTTAAAATTTTTAATAAATTGTCGATGTTTTCCCTTTTTTTTGTCAATATAGATTTATGACTAAATTAACAAAACTTCAAAATGTTTAGGACTAATTTGACTTAATTGAAAGGACTAAGACTAAATTAACACAATTAAAAAGTTTAGGATTGAACTAGCCATCGTATAATAGGTTGAAGACTTTTTAGGACAAATTTTGCCTAAATTAAAATGTACAAAGAGAAGGGAAATTATGGGTTTAGAAATATAATGTTTTGCTCTCTATATCATATAAAATTTCACGGGTCACGAGCTTTGAATATTCTTCATTTGATTGGATGAGAGTGCCCATGCTAAGAGAGAGAGAGAGAGTCAAACCATCCTAGTCAGGGCCACGTCAGCTGGCCCGTGCAGAAAGGTCTACAGCTTTGTGCCAGTGCACAAAGAGCTGTAGACCTTTCTGCACGGGCCAGCTGACGTGGCCCTGACTAGGATGGTTTGACTCTCTCTCTCTCTCTTAGCATGGGCACTCTCATCCAATCAAATGAAGAATATTCAAAGCTCGTGACCCGTGAAATTTTATATGATATAGAGAGCAAAACATTATATTTCTAAACCCATAATTTCCCTTCTCTTTGTACATTTTAATTTAGGCAAAATTTGTCCTAAAAAGTCTTCAACCTATTATACGATGGCTAGTTCAATCCTAAACTTTTTAATTGTGTTAATTTAGTCTTAGTCCTTTCAATTAAGTCAAATTAGTCCTAAACATTTTGAAGTTTTGTTAATTTAGTCATAAATCTATATTGACAAAAAAAAGGAAAACATCGACAATTTATTAAAATTTTAAGCCTAAATTGGCACAATTAAAGTTTTAGTACTAAATTGGTAAATCGTAAAAGGTTTGGGATTATGTTGGCACAATTCAAAGATTTAGGTCTAAATTGGTAAATCATTAAAGGTTTAGGACTACGTCGACACAATTGAAAGATTTAGGACCGAATTAACCATCATACAATAAGTTTGAGGAATTTTTTGTACAATCATTCCTTTTAATTCAACCTACACGTAAAGGAAAGTGCTAGTGTATTTAAATGTTTAATCGTACATTCTCCATCAAATATGTCTATTGAGTGCGCTCAAAGCACTCTTTGGTAATCGTAATTTATCAAAAGAAACAATTTTCCCTTTAGGAACATGCTAGAAGCAAGAGGCACAATCGAAATTGGTCTTTGAGATTTTTTTATTTGAGAGTTTTTGTTTATCAGAAAGAAAATTCATTAGTGTACAAAAGACGAGACTCCAAACAAAGGGGTAAGGACCTGTGGGGATGGGCCTTTGCAAGTCAATCCGTAACCTGATTAGAATGCTATTGTGAGGGGTTTTGAAGTGGTTATGTTGTTTAAAGTTTGATTTATCCAGGACATAGCCATCTCCATAAGTAAGGCTTCATTACTTTGTGAAAAATATGACACTTCTAAAAATTAATTTTCAAGAAGTCATTTTTTTCAAAAAATGAGGAAAATATTTGCCGTAAAGCAAACATAGCCCAAGATTGAATGCCCTTTCCTTATTTTGTTTAAAAGATGCATGATTTTGCCGCTGGATTACTGATATCACCCGTCAGGCCCAAGTCAATCGTCCCGGGCTCATAAGGACCCGACCCTACCTGATTCTGGCCCGAGTTCTTGCCCTGAAAGTTGGAACCCGTACTGCGAAAAAAAAGGAAAATAACGTCGTATCGTCTTCGCCCGACCCCATGGTGAACCTGTTTTGAGCTAACTGCATGTCCAGCGCTTAAACGGAGCTTTGTGGTCACTCGCTCCTCGGCTGTTCCGATCCTAGCAAAGGGCTTCATATCCGATCCTCACCAGCTCTTTGCTTGGTCGTACAAGGTGCACGTCCCAGGGGGAAACTACACTCACCGCGCACTTGCATCACAACCCGAGCTTCGCTCCGGCTCCGCACTGCTCCTACGCCTGTCGAATCTCATGCTAAAGAGAACTTCATTGTGATATAAAGACAGAAATGGGGTTGTTATCGAGCCTTATATTGGTAAGACGATGCAGCCAAGCACCATCCGACAGTGACCACAATTACCTCAACTTCTCTCTCTTGAGCATCATTACCTAGTAAACTAAGTCCTCCTCTAAGGCCTTTCCACTAAGTTGAAGATAACCATCAATCTTCTGCATTTCTCCATAAGATCTGGTTACTGAAAGAATGATTGATGAAGGGACCACTCCAATCAAAAATAGCGACGACTAATGGGGATTAGTTAATGGCTAATGACCAAATTCTCCAATAACCACTCGACGGGTGGCTCGCTCTAGTCGTGTATAAGCTTCGATCTATGTATGACACGCTCATTAAATTCGTGCAAACAACCATTGTCGTGACGAGCTTGACATAGTTGCAGTAGTACCCTCCTGATCAGAAGGGTAGCGTCTCCTTCATGGAGATGCATGCTGTAACCCCATCAGCTGGGGAAGCCATGGAAGCTCTGAGCCTAGAGCCAGCCCAAGTGAATGAACAGCCCCAGGGTCATCATCACCAATACGCCTCTCTTTCTGCTCACACCACCGACCACGGTCATTTCCTCCATCACTCTTCGACGCAATCTCGAAAATATTACCTTCTGCACGTTTAAAACATGATCTTTTTAGCTAAAAATAAGGTTGCCCAAATGATTTTGCAGACTCATGGCTCCAGGTGGGGTTGCTGCTGGTGACGGGCTTCAACTGTGGATACATACTCAGCTTCTCGAACCTCATGTTGGTGCCCTTGGTTGGACGTGGGGCATCATTTGCCTAAGTGTTGTGGGACTGTACACTGCATATGCTAATTGGCTCCTGGCTGGTTTTCACTTCGTCGATGGCCGCCGCTTCATCCGCTACCGCGACCTCATGGGCTTCCTTTTCGGTCCGTCTCTTTCCTCTGACAAATTTACCTCCAAGATGAGAGAAGTTTTTGTTATTTTTTTTGTTCATCTGTTCTTTTGATCATATAATTCGGCACACTCTCCTCGTTTTCATCATGTGAAGGTAGGAAAATGTATTATATCACATGGGTTTTCCAGTTTCTAACCCTGCTTCTTGGCAACATGGGTTTCATCCTTCTGGGAGGGAAAGCTCTCAAGGCATGTGGTGCTAAACTGAGATAAATCAAACCCTTTCTTTGTAATCTGTTTTCCGTGCATTTCGACTGCAAACTTCACGTATTTATATGAATATCGATAACTTCTTTTGAAAAAAATTGACAGGACATAAATTCAGAATTCAGTGAAACTCCCCTAAGGCTTCAATACTACATAGGCATGACAGGAGCAGCGTATTTCGTGTTTGCTTGTCTGATCCCAACCATGTCAGCCATGAGAAGTTGGCTGGGCGTCTCTACGGTCCTCGCTTTCACCTACATTGGACTTCTCTTGATGGTGGTCATCAAAGACGGTAGTAATGTTTCCTTAATTATCGAACCTTTTATTTCCACACCATGCAGCTAGAATGGATTTTACGCGATTGCCGCAACAAGTAATTGTAGCTATAACGGGAGCCGTCTAAGAGTAATGTGTAACCATTTTCGATAGGGAAATCCGACGAGAAAAAAAACTATGATCTCAAAGGAAGCAAAGTTGGCCAAACCTTGGGTGCATTAGGTGCGGTTTCAGCCACTATTGTCTGCAATACCTGTGGTCTTTTACTAGAGATTCAGGTGGATACCTTCAAGCTTAGCATTCAGTTCATACACAAACGATTCATCACTGTCATTATGTAAGTATGAAGAATGAAATCCGGGATAATGCAGTCAACTCTTCGCAAGCCAGCAGTGGAGAACATGAGGAAGGCCTTGGGCTTGCAATACACAGCTGGCCTCATAGTTTACTACGGTGTGACAGTGGCCGGTTATTGGGCGTATGGGTCCGGCGTGTCTGAGTACCTCCCCGAAAAGCTTAGCGGGCCCAAATGGGTGAAGGTTTTCATCAACTCCTCCGTCTTCCTCCAATCCATTATCTCCCAACATGTAAGATGCTTCTTCTAACTCTATTTCTACTTGCTCCTTATTGGGCGGATTGGCCTTAACTTGTTACTCAAGCCTGTCCATGGCTGGAAAGGCACGTAGGATCGGCCAGGCTATTGAATGATCTTTTATGGCAATGGAGGATGATATCGCGCGATGACTAATTTGACGACAATCGGAGAAATTTGCTTTGTTTCCTTAGAATTTCTTTCTGTTGAAAATTTAAAATTGTGCGGAAGCATGATTTTTATATTGGTGTAGTTTGTGTTTCAAATGTGTGCAAGATTATTTGGGTATTTTTATAGAGGATGGACAAGGGCCGAATACTTTGAGGAATAGGTAAGGTTTATGGGACAAATGATAGTTTCACTAGTATATGAAAACGGTAGTACAAATATAGTGGATGGAGGAGATGTTGGTGTTGGTGGAGGAGCATAGGAGAATGGAGTTTATTCTCAAACTCCCCACACGTTCTTACATGAATGATACAATCATATTTATAGGCTCTTACATGAATGATACAATCATATTTATAGGCAATCACAACCGACATAGTGGATTCTTCTAGATTTGATGTCAACACTTTGCTTGTGCTTTCTAGACTCTTCTACACATATTCATTGCCACCTAAGTACTAGATTTTTATTGTAAGATTTTTCTAGATTTCATTCGCAAATGTCCATTCCAGATGACTCTAGAAATCGGATCATAAATTCCAACACTCCCCCTTGATCAATGTGCTTTGTATAGTCTCAAACTTGGCTGGAAATACCTCTTATGATATCTCATACCTTTTGTACCATGTTTGTTTCCCAATCCCTTGCATCCTTTTGTACTTGATTTTTCGTAATACTTGCACTTGCTGTCAAATTAGCAAACCTATTCTCCAACTAAGTCCCATATTTCTTGGGCCATCAAAATACTCTTAGTTGTAGTTGTTCCCATCGTATGTAGAGATGAGAAACCTTTGTCAGGTACACTTATAGTTGGGCGTTTTTGTTTATGCGGCGACATTGGCCTTTGCTTTAGTTTTGGCTCTGGGTCGGGCTTTGGCTTAGGCTCTAGCTCGGGTTTTGGCTTTGGCTTTTGCTCTGGCTCTGCCTCTGTAGGCTCTAGCTCAGGCTTGGGCTGAAGCTTTGATTTTAGTTGAGGATGGTGAGGACAAACACCCAAAATCATCCGAACGTGCCTGGTTCTGATACCATGTTGAAAATTTAAAATTTTGTGGAAGCATAGTTTTTATACTGGTGTAGTTTGTGTTTCAAATGTGTGTAAGGGTATGTGCGTATTTTTCTAGAAGATGGACAATGGTCGATACTTTGAGGAATATAGGTAAGGTTTATTGGACAAAGTATAGTTTTATTAGTTTATGGAAAGGTAGTACAAATATAGTTGATGGAGGAGATGTTGGTCTTGGTGGAGGAGTACAAGAGCATGGAGTTTATTCTCAAACTCCCCACCCGTTCTTATATGAATGATACAATCCTATTTACAGGCAATCACCATCGACATAGTGGATTCTTCTAGATTGGATGTCAACACTTTGCTTGTGCTTTCTAAACTCTTCTACAGACATTTACTGCCACCTAGTACTAGATTTTTTCTTGTAAGGTTTGTCTGGATTGCAAGCAAATGCCCGTCCTAGACGACTCTAGAAATTGGATAACAATTTCCAACGCTTTCTGAATCTTGGTATTTTGAACTTTTCATCGTCTGAACCATGTCCATTTCAATGATGAGACCAGATTTTTGTGGCACCGATTCACGAGACCTTAGACACCAAGTTCCTAAAATTAGAGGAGAGCATGAACTCAGCAACGAATCTAAAACGGCGGTCGCTCTTGCGAGCTGCCCTTTTCGCGGTGAATACCTTCGTGACAGCCGCTTTTCCGTTCATGGGAGACTTCGTCAACTTCTTCGGCTCCTTCACGCTCATTCCCTTAACTTTGGTGTTTCCCAACTTGATTTTTCTCAAGGTAAATTCATCACCCAAACCGTTCTTTTGATTGTTTCTAGCTTACTTGTACCTCAAGAAACTTCTTTCGATCCTCAGTGAAAAAATGGTTCACCAAATTGTAACGTGGCACCGATGAATCACTGCAAAACCAAAGGACTGACTATGGCTTTCTCAACCTTCAAGCAGGTGAACGGAAAAAAGGCTAGATTGGAGGAGAAGGTGTGGCATTTTTTCAATGTGGCCGTGTTCTCGTCTCTTGCGGTCGCCGCCACAATTGCTGCGGTTCGATTGATAGTTGACAATACATGCACGTACAGTTTCTTCGCGGATACGTGAATCCCACATAACTCGTAAATCTTTCTTATGTTTATATCATCACGACGTTGTTTTACATGTGGTAGCACTTGTGCACCGTCTCTGGATTGCAGGATTAGCCCAATGCTAGTGTGTTCGCTGCAATAATTGTTTCTTACGTATAAACAGAGAAAGAAATATCTTTCATGACCTTATTTAGACATGGAGTGCTGTGATGGTTTTAAGGCATGAAATCTGAAGAGAACTTCTAAGCATGTATGAATCTGATCCACTGAGATGTGCTAGGAATCCCTCCATTAATGACTGTGAGCATGTAATAGCCAGGCGGCGCGACATTAGGAGATGGAGGGGCTTCGACGGTGACATTCACCCACCCCTTCGCTGCATCTCTGACCATTTTCTTACTCGAAAGTTTCAGCAGCCTCTGATTCATCGATAAGGAATGCGTCGTGAAGGGTGGGGCATAGATGCTAAACTCGACCACTTTGCTCGGCCTTCTCCCAGCCAGAACCGAACTGTGAAGTCTTCCCCATACTTGACACTGCGATCGCCTAGTGTTTCTACCGTGGTATTTTCCGGCCGGTATTCACCATATTTTCTGCCCATGTAGTTCGGGATAAACGCTTGTAGCCTGAGTTCGGTAGGGTAAGTCACGTTTTCGAACATGTATTGCCGGTTCGGATTCCCGCCGGCGACCAAAATCCTCCCGTCAGGGAGGAGACTTGCAGAGGAGTGATAAAGTCTAGCTATCTTAGCAGACTTGAGCATCGAAAACCTGCTTCCAGGTATCTTCTTCGGCTTGTAGAGGTACGGCGTGAGGGAAGGACCCGCTGCATTGTTCCACCCGGCACTCCCTTGCCGAGCGCCGTTGATGATTAGGACATGGCCCATGGGAAGGATTATCATGTCATTCATAAGGCGCGGCCCCGGCATGTTTTCCATCTTCCACTTGTGCTCGTCTCCCGAGATCACCATTCTACCACAGGTTTGTAGTCCCTTCAAGAACTTGCCGCGCCCCGCTGCTCTATGGGCTCCCGATGCCGCTCCCCCACACACCATCACTTCGACCTTGCGGAATTTGTGGGCGTGCTCCAATGGGAGGATCACCGACGAACCTGAGCTTGGGTAGCTCCTCGATCCTTTTCCAGGAATCCGGGGAAACGTTTTGACCACCTTGTCTCGCTTATAGTCGAAAAGGATCGAATCACGGTTGGCAAAAATAAACAAGTTGCCATCAGAAGAAAGGTGGAGGAAGGGATATAGATTGTTCTCTCCTCCATTTCTGTCGTATGTTTGGTGCAAGAAGGGAAGATCATGAGACTCGTCCGTCGATGACAACTTGGGTACGAATTCGTAGGAGAAGACTCTTCTTCCACCCACTACGAGGACCCCATCATTCTCGGGGAGTACTTGATTGGAAGCATACCATCTTCTCGAGAACATGGTCGTCTTCGATTGCACCCAATCACAGCGGCCATCCCGACAAGGCGTGAAATGTCGGATTCTTCGAGAGCCGTTGCCATATCCACCGGTTTGGAGAAGTGTTCCGTCGCTCAAGAAAGAACCCGAGGAACACCAGGTATCGGTCTCGAGCCTCATAGCTCGGATGTAATTGCCAGAAATGTCATATTCAACAGAGTGAGCATACCAGGACTCAACGGAAGATTCATGCGGACCCCTTCTTCCACTTGCGAAGCCCATCTGGAGACGGTAGCTGGATGGGCCGGCACTAGTTTGGTCGAACATAATGACGGTATTGAGGTGAGTCACCGCCATGTGCATAGCCACCACTCCCGTGCTGTTCAAGAGAAGCTGCCATTGGCCCTTCTTCGCTCGGCAAAGCAGCGCTTGTTCGAATGAAGCAATGGCAACAATCATCAATTTGATGAGAAGGCGTAGATGGCTTCAAGCCGCCATTGCAGTGTTGTCGGAGTTCTTGTGAAATAAAAACAAGGCAGTCCACTTATACATGAACGTTTGCAAGTTGGTCCGACTGAGTAGGAACTCATGCATTTTGGGATTGCGTCTGGTACGCAAAACTTGGGAAAAAATTGTCACACGCGGGCAGGCGATAATGGAAACACTCTTTGTGCCTCACTCCTTCCTATGCCAGTGTTGTCGCAGTCATGCCCACACGCACGCACACGCCAAGTTCAAAAAGACAGTAAGCCAAAACAGAAAAACAGGAAGGTAAGAAAGAATCGCTACTCATGCCGAATAATTACTCGAATAAAATCACAACTGATATCGTCGAGCAGGGATATGGGACAATTCAGCCATGATCACGTTCAGACAAGAAACAGAACAAGGAGACAATGGAAAAGGATATTTCATCTGTTGGAGTGAGTGATGGTTCTATCGTCCTGTCGAAGCAAAAACTGCCCCACTGAATCCTAGCTGTTCTCAAGCTCCTTGGAACTTCTTTAGAGTCCTTCGGATCATGATGGGGATAATTCCACGAGGAATGTACAGTGGACAACTGGGGATTGCATTATTTTGGGTCTTATGAGATGTCCGCTACAGCATCTGCCGAAAAAATGGCGACAAACTTCTCACCAGTGCATACGAAAGAAGATGAATTTGGGATATGAAACAGACGTAAGCTGGGCAAAAAACCTTGATAAAAGCAGTGGATCTTCCTTTAGTAGAGCTTTATTCTAGTTTCGATGAACCACGACAATGGGGCATGACTCCAGATCTTGTCCACACTCGCAGCAGGTCTGCAAAAAAATTCTTAGCTTTGAAATGCATTTGCTGAAATTTTTAGCAAAAGTAACAGAGATTGCAAATACACGGTGGAAACTGGAAATCAGGCCAAGGGGGGCAAATCAGGGGAAAAAAAACAAATTACCTGATGACCGCAATTGAAAGCCATATCTTTTTGATTAGTCAGGCAAATGGGACAATCCTGAAATGATGGATAAAGAGCTTAGAAAACTGTGGATGATTCTCTCAATGATTGGCTATGTATTACATCAACCTTATATGGATCTGCACCGCATCAGCTTCATATAGCGATCGACAATCTTACGATATACTCTCAAAAAGGTTCACATCTCAAAGAATCATTGCAACAAGAACATATTTTGGTGCAAATACAGCCAAGCAACTGAATAGACGTTAGTTACCATAATAGAAGACGAAGGATGAATTCCATGACTATCAGAGACAGAACTTGAAGGCTGTTGTGCCAAAAGTATCATGTCTACCAGAAGGTGCGCTTGTGGAAAACTGCTTGGTCGTGAAGCTTTCGAGGTGCCCAAAGAGCTGCGCCATATTGAGGAGGAGGAAGAGATACACGGTCTATCACCTTTCCCCTTCGAGAACTGCTAGATGAAGTGGAATTTACATAAACTACAAAAAGACAGACTGCGAAAGAATCATCATCATACTAAGGCAGTGAGATTCATAACTTAATTTACAGATATAATAGCATTACACCCAAAATTTATTCAGCTGCTCTGTCGCTCTATACTGGGAAGGTATTTCCATTAAGGCTGCAAGAGCGAACTCTGCTTCTTTTCTGGATCTGTCCATATTCTTTGACATTATTTCTGTGAAATTGACAAACTACAAGCAAGCAAAAACTCAAACTTTAGAAGTATGCACCAAAACAAAGGGCTAACATGAGTATAGGCTGTGGAAGAATATGCTAAGGAAAATTTGACGGAAGTAGCAAGATACTTGCCTGGAAATTATCAAAGGTGCGGGCAGGAATGTTATCATCAAATTCTTTCATCATGTCCCACGGCCCATCACCAACGCCAACTAGTATAATCGATAAGGGATAGTCACTGTCCAAAACAAGGCAACTTAGAAAACCAATATGGGAAATAATCAGTGACTAAGGAAGCAAACTCGGCAGCAACATATACCTTGCTTTCACTATTGCTTCGACAGTACTTTTCTCCTGTGGGCTTAGCTGGCCACCGCTGGTATCAACACTTCTAGTCACCTTTAACAGTACATGGATGATAGACATTGTTAGAGTTCTAACAAAGAAATTATCAGCAGAACACAAGTAATCTGTGTTCTCAAGTGAAATGAAATGTAATGTTTTGTGCTTCATGGCATTCTTCTGGCATACTTTGGGAATGTCGCACCCCAAGAGGCAAGATCCTACTGTCGACATTCAGCACCACTTGTAGAAAACAGCATAGATTACGCATGAAATGTAGAGTCATAATTTGTACTCGGAGATTGCTAAACAGAGTTGCACTGGCATATCAGTATAACACTCCAATCAGAGAGGTATGTCTTGTATTGAAATTTGGCAAAAAAGGTTCTTTAAGTGGCCAAAATTTAATTCACGAGAAAAGCTTCTTCCCGTTTAATAATAATTTCTCCTGGCCTATAAGTTGCCTTCGAAACCGTAGCTTAAAGAAAAGCACCATTTACGACAATTTTCTTATGAAAGCCAACCTCCATATTTAAAATCTAAAGTACAAAAGTACAGACTATGTACCTGCCCATCAGCAATTATAACTAGCACATGGTACTGGCCACCACTTTGGTCACTATTGTAATGGCCATTTCATTATGGGAGCAAATGAGGTTGGGCCTGCCATTGAGAAATTGGGTTAGTAGCCGAATATTTTATCTTAAGGCAATGGAAGAGAAAGAGAGATGTGAGTTGCCAACCTGCAAGTCGTAGTTGGTACCAATTCTCTATAACGTGTCAAAAACCTCTTCCAATCCGTCACAAAATCTCTCATCAGGATAGAACCCTAAAACTTCTTTGATCATGAGTTGAGGCTGCCAGTAAGAACTAAGGATCTCATCAATAAGTTTTAAGAGCTAAATATATATTAATATTTTGAAAAATGATACCATCCCAAATCCGAAACAGGAATTAGGTTGTCTTTCATCGAAGGAATGACAGTGTTTTCCCCAATTATTGCTATTCCTGTTCATAGGATTAAGACCATCTCCAATGTGATGCAGGCTTCTCCGGTTGAATGACCTTGCACCTATTACAGAATGCAAATCAATCTCCTAGCCCCAGAACGAAAAAGGAGCTTTTTGTACCTATCTGACCAACCTGTCCATTCATTGCTTTTGTGGAAATCAATACCAACAATCAGGTTTGAAGACTCCAGGCCAGCACGTGCCAATGCACCGTAAACCTGAGAAAATTTTTTCTATCCTTGAGAGTAAATCTAGAAAGAAAAGCAATGAATGGAAGAACACCCAAAGTGCACTACAATCGATGAGAAAGAGTACAACTAGTTGACCATCAACTCATGTCTAACAATTCCACTTTAAACTCTACTCCAAGTCAGCACGACGTTCACCCACGTTTTATAAGAGTTGGACTATATAAAAAGTGAGCTCCAAAAAAAATAGAGGAGTTGACAAGTATCGGACCTGTTCCAGGCTAGTATAATCATCATTTATTTTTGAGAATTTTCCTTTCAAGCTGCCTCTTTGAATGAGAAGTGTTACCAACGTAGCTTGAGAAGGATAGGTGGAGGTTCTATATTTAGGATGTGGCGCATAGTCCTGTCCAGGTTGAGGATATGCTGGATAGGGATAGCTCTGGGTGGCTGACTGCTTTGGTGACTAATGGAAGGGCTGTCTCGTACTTCCACGTTTTGTGAAAAGAGAACCCATGAAGTCCTCACAAGGTATGAATCTTCTGGGACGTGCCACAATTTCATCATAACGGGTTGCTGGCAAATGGGAAAGAAAGGACAGAGATTCGAAAGCCTGAATATGAGTGAACTTCCTTCAGGATATGACAATACAGGGAACCCCACATGAAACTCGCCTCACAACAGATATGAATCTTCTTGCACAACGTGCCACCAAGTTTCAATATAAACAAGGTTGCTGACCCTTGATTTTGATATAAATGACTCCCAGTACAGAGATTCGAAAGCTCTGAATATCAAAGTGAAACTTCCCTCTGGAAATGCAACAGAAATCTATCATGACCGAAAACGCTAATCCAATATCCAGATAGTTCTGCCTTTTGACAACAACAGTATCGGGTGTAATGAAGCAGGAATATCCCAATGGGAATATTTGAAAGTTTACATTTTTCAGCATAGGAGATTTCAGTTTGTATTCACGAGGGTAGTGCCTTCAGATTAGATTGTTGCATTGTGACGCGAGTAGGAGTAAGTAGGTAGTAGTTAGTAAGGTGAGTAGCCGTCTGTGGGTGGGTCTTTTCTTCTGTTCTCTCAGCGGCTTAGGTCTATTCCTCTCTGAAAGTTCGTAATGGGAACAGTTGTGTTATAATCTAATTCTAATGGTTTTTGTGTGTGGGGTCTCTAATCTTAATTCCTCTAAGATGTTTCTTCTTGTCTAATGGGTCTTCTTGTTTTCTAACTAGCGTGATGGTGTTCTGCTCTCTGATTAGTTTTCTGTTGGGTCTGTTTTTCTCAAATACGCTATCCGTCTGCTAAGATGTTCTTTTTGTGTCTATAGATTTTTAGTCTGTCCTAGGGGGATGCTTTCTTGTGGATTCTCTTGTTAGTACTTAGTCGGCGGCGACAGAGAGTAGGGTGTAAGAGGGTGTAGTTGGGAGTACCCAAAGTAACTTAAAAATCTGTGTTGTAACGTAGCAGAGAGTGAAGAGTATTGTCGCAAAGGGAAAGTACGTAGAGAGAGTGGGTGAAGTAAGGTAGCCCGCATTAAGTCACTGTTCCCGAGCTTTTGAGAGTAGTACTCTCCATAGACGTGTCCTCCTGCCAGTGCCTTCTGGGTGGAGTAGGAGGTCCCGTGTAGTTCGAAGTAGCGTGTAGAGTACCGAGGCGAGGTAGATGTGAGTAGGCAGTAGAAGTCAGAGTACCGTCTGCCTTTCTTCTTTTCTCGCTGGACTGTGTTCTACGGCCTCCATCTCCCTCCCCTCCACCCGTCTTACACTCTCTTTTATCGTCCGTCTATTCCTTTCTTTCTCCCTGTCCTTTCGTCATCTTTTCTACTCAATTTCTTTTCCCTTTTAGGACCCTACCTAGTGTGTTTCTTTCTTACTCTTCTCCCGTACATACCCTCTAAGGAAAAGAGCTAAGAGGGACAATAACAAGAAAACAAAAAGAAAAAATGAAAAAATCAGGTTTCCCTCTGGAAGGGGGAAATCCTCGGAAAAGGGCTCGTCCTGCCTGCATTTGGAAAGGATGGAACGAAAGAATGCAGAAAAAAAATCCCCGCCTAGAACAAATTAAAACTAGAACAGAGAACCAGAAAAGAATACGGAATGGAACAGAGAGGAACAAATTGCTTGCAGAACGAGAAAAAGATTCAAATCTATCTGATACCCCCCAGAACGCTAATACACGACTCGAACGTTTCAGAATTAACTAGGTTTTTTTTTAAAAGCAGAGATGCCCTCCACCCACTTTACCCCATATCGCAGCACGAAGAGGACAAGGATCAAAGAAGCCCAAACACGTCTGCCGGAAAACACAACAAAATCGGGAAAGATGATTAGATAGTGATGGAGGGTATATGAGTATATGGACATGACACCAAATGAACAGGGGTGTAGAAAAAAGCAAGGTGTTGAGGAAAAAAAAAGAAAAGAGCGAAAAAAAAGAAAAAAGAAAGGAAGAGAAAGGAAAAAAAAAAAAAAAAGATTGATTGGAAAAAAAGAAGATGCTTATTTAATGAGGCGTTGAGGGGCGGGAACCATTGCACAGGTCCACTTTTTCATACGAACAGGCGATCCCTGAGAAGGTATTGAGG
This sequence comes from Psidium friedrichsthalianum, assembly GCA_019149425.1. Lineage (NCBI taxonomy): Eukaryota > Viridiplantae > Streptophyta > Magnoliopsida > Myrtales > Myrtaceae > Psidium > Psidium friedrichsthalianum. The sequence goes on from JAGVVM010012292.1 coordinate 31,914, forward strand.
AGCTCCGAGCCCCTCCCTTCTACCTGAGCTATCTCCAAGGACAGGAAAGGAGAAAAAAAAAGGACTGCCAACATGAGGAGGGAACGGGATAGGAGGAAGGGCATGCGGTCGCCGGGGGGTGCAAAAGACTAACAAGATGATAGTGTTTTGAGAGAGGAATGTTTGTGGGCGGGATGAGGGGAAAGGGGGGGGGAAGAGTGAGAAAAGAGGAAAGAGGTCGATTGTGTTGTTGAAAGAAACAAGAAGCTTGAGAAAGGTATTTGTAAAAAAAAAAAGGAAAGATAAGAAAAAACAGAAGGATGAGGATGGGGGGGAGGGGGGGGGGGGGAAACTTCATTCAAGGGGTAAGCTTTTTGCCCGTTGTTTCATACGACCAATGCGAGGTACAATGGAAGAGAGGTAAAAATGGTTCAATAAAAAAGTGGTGAGTTAAATCTTGCCTGCTTATTTATGTTTCTGGGGAACGTTTTCTGACTCATCGAGCACAGGCTCAAGGAGCCCCCCCAATTTAGGCCAAGCAAGGAGCAACTTATCGCCCATAAAAAAAAGCGTGACTTGCCCATTCATCAGTTTTCCCGACAGTAACAAGCCCACAACGGTGTTTATGTTTTATGATGTTGGTCGGTGTGACTGAGAACTGAGAATTAAATGAACAGGAGAAAAAGACAGAGAGACAGAGAGCAAGAGAAGCAGAATGAAAAGACGAAGAGTGAGAACGCGAAAATAGAAGAAGACGGACTGGAGAGAGGGATAAGAGGAAGAGCAAGACCAACAGCCAAGAGCAAAAGAGGAGAGGGGCACAGGAGCCAGGACTATGAACAGACGCACGAAGGAGAGCACATACCGAAAGACGCATGAACACTCCAGAACCTCCCGTTCTTACAA
>JAGVVM010012294.1:0-10241 GCA_019149425.1 Psidium friedrichsthalianum
TTCGAGAATTTGCAACAAAAAAGAAATGAAGAATTTCGAGAGAAATGAAAGTGGATCGAGTATTGCGACTTGAGAGAATTTGAGATTGAGAATTTGAGAGAATTTAAGAGAATTTGAGAAATTGAGAAAAGAGAAATGAGAGAAGTTGTGAATAAAATGAAGGGGGGAGGGGGGTATTTATAAGAAAATATTTGATATGTAATTTATTTAAAAAAAAAAAGGGCAACGGCTAAAATAGCCGTTGCCCCGGCCGTTGGGCTGGCGGTTCGGAACCGGAACCGGCCCGTTCCGTACGGGCCGGTCCCGGTTCGGCGGTTTTCACAGGCGGTTCGGGCCGGAACCGGCCCGTGGCCATGGCTACTCGTCACTAATGCAAAGTCAGAGTTATCACAGCCGGAACCGGCCCGTGGCCATGGCTACTCGTCACTAATGCAAAGTCAGAGTTATCACAGCTTTTTGTAAGTCAGACCCAGTAGCACTACAACAAATGCTAGGTAATTTCTGTTGTGTTTTTTTTTTTTTTTTTGCAAATGACTTGCATTGATGGGTGTAGTAATTGCTGATGAGACTGAGTTGGCGGGAGATAGAGTGACTTGTTGTCCCGTTAAAGGAAGTGAGTTTATGGGCACCTGTTTGTTTGTGGAATGGATCATAAGTGTGTTTATGTGCAATGGAAAAGATAGAGTAGAGAATTATGAGGTAGGCGGCAAGGAAGCGTAGACGAACAAAGGAAAAACTCTTATTATTTAGTTGGTAATACAAAGAAATGAGAAAGGATTTTCCGGCTTTTTTTTTTTTCTTAGTACATGCATGTTCACTAAGGCCCTATTTATAGCCGTACATTACACCACTTTGTCTGACAACACATTTTAGCTTTAAAACTTGAACTTGCCATCTGTACTTTGCATGTTACAGCTGTTCATTTTTTTTTTTTTTTTAACTTCAAGTCTTCATCAGCAAATATAACCGACTGAAACATGCGGCTATTCTTGACCAAATTCTGCCGCTGCATAAGAGTTCTACGGTTGGCATCTTGCTCTCCACGTATCACTAGAGAATTTATAAAAATGGATTACCAATTCAACACTTTTCCTTGATCCATTTTTGTGTTACTCCAACCATACTTTGTAATGTCTCTGTTGTTAATGCTTTAGTGAATAAATTTGGAATTTGATCTTCAATCTTGCAATACTTCAGCTCATTTTCTCCATTATTTAGCACGTCGCGAATAAAATGGTATTTGATGTCAATATGCTTAGTTCTTCCATGAAAAACTAGATTTTTTGAGATAGCTATTGTACACTTATTGTTGCAGAATGTTGGAGTTGATTTTGTTTGGGTTTCTCAAATTTCTTCTTGAATTCTCCGCAGCCGTGACATATTCGGCCTCAACCTAGATTGTGCCACTGAGTCTTGTTTTTTGGATGTCGAAGTGAATATTCCCAAAACTAGAGTAAATGCATAGCCAGTGGTGCTTCTCTTGTCATAAGATCCTACCCAATCGCCGGCAGTGTAACCAATGAGTTTGGCGCTTGCACTTGGTCAATACCAAATGTCGTAGTCCATAATTCCTCATAAGTATCTTAGAATTCTTTTGGCAGCTCCAAGATGAATTTGACTCGGACTCTGCATAAATCGTGATAGTAGATTTTGTTGCGACCTAAAATTATGAAATTCTCAGGTTAACGGACTACTAAATTAATTAAATGAATTAACTAACCTAGCCCAAGCTCTCCCAAACTCTATCAATTCGCAACTTAGGTTTATGTCCAAACGATTTAAATTTGGAGCCGCCAATAATCTTTTTTGGTAGATAGATTAGAAACCTAAATAAAGTATCGGGAGAATACTTCATTTTTTGCTAACCAGAGATTCAAATTCGGGGACTTGATTATGTTAATTTTTCAATTAACATCCTTTCGGTACTATTCTTGTGAAAAAATTTTCTTAAACTGGCAAATTCAATTGATTTCTTTGAAAAAACCAGGGTGCAATTTAATTTTTTGGGGATTTTCTTGAGATAATGAATGCAATGCGAATGCAACTACATGAGTATAGTTATGACATGAAACTATATGATGCTAATATTCTCTAGTTGCATGGAATCAAATGGTTTTTCCTGACTACTTGATAGAATTTTGGATTTACCCCCCTCAAAGACTGGTGGCGGCTCCAAGCATGTACACTTTTGCACATGTCACATGATCGTATAAAGATCAAAATCAATTTACTAACCCACCTATGGCAAGTTGGTATGGGTCTAGAAGGACCTAAGCTAAACCTGCTTTCGAGGTTTAGTAATTCCTTAGCCCACCTCGATTCCCGTATAGAGGCAAGTCACGACAAATTTGCATAACACTAGGTTGCAACTACACAAGCCATGAATTCCTGGGCTTGTGCCTTCGATGGCATCTACTTTGGAGCGTCAGATTTCGTCTACTCTACATATTCCATGGCAAGCCCCTAAATCTTTCTACCAAGACCTACTTTATTCAATTCTCATGACTTGGTAGCAAAGATTTAGGGACTTGTCCTGCATGGAATATGTAGAGTAGGTAAAATCTAACGCTCCAACATAGATGCAATCGAAGACACAGCCAAGGAAGTGATGGCTTGCGTAGCTACAACCTAGTATTATGCACATTTGTGACGACCCACCTTGAGAAGGGAATTGAGATGGGCTAACAGATTATTAAACCTCAAGGACGGGTTTAGCTCGGGTTCTCCTAGACCCATACCAAATCATTGCCACAGGTGGGTGGGTAAATTGCTTTTGGTCGTTATACGATCATGTGACATGTGCAAAGTGTACATGCTTAAAGTTGCCAATAGTCTTTAAGGATGGCAGATTGAATACCCTATCAAGCGGTCGGGAGAAACCGTTCGATTCTACACAACTAGAGATTATGGTTTCTCATAATCATAAAAGACACAACCATGCTTAGGCAATAATTGAAAAGTCAGCTGCCGAAGTGGACATGTGAAAAAATAAAATAAAAATAAATTAAAGACTACAAATTTGAGGATTGGTTAGGTATTTCACAATGTTCTTTCAATTTCGAAGCTCTATTTTCTCTGAAGTGCTAAATTTAATATGATCTAATTTCCCAAGCAAGCATCATTTTTGTTCCAAATTTTTAGACGTTGCCAAAACACTCATTCAACATCGTTATTTATCACAAGGCCATTTTCTCTTTTGTGGTGTTGGATTTGTGTGTGAGAGACTATGGATGCAAATAAAATGTCCATTCCAAATGAAACATGGAAATTTAATCTAAATATGTCCAAATGTGGCAATGACATAGCAAATTCAGATTCAATATGATAAGAAAAAACCATGACACTGAAACGGCATGGCAAGAATGCACACATAATGAGAGAGTGGCATGACGAATTCGAAATTCAATGAGAAGATAACAGACATGGAAAAATACCAAATTCAAATATAATAGGTATGCCAATTAGACGAGGAGTTTCGAATTCAATCTAAATATGTCCACTAGAATAAAAGGGTTCCAGGACATGACACCCTATCTTCCAAGCTAAAATTTCTCTGAAAATGCTTCCGTATGATGCGTATTAATATCAAATCATACATGTAAAGCAGTGAATTATCTACTAGCATTGCATAACTATAGGAACATGACATGTGCTTTCGAAACTCACCGAGGATCCTTTCCAGATAGAGATATTTACCAGCAATGTGGACTCGTAATCAAAATAAAATCTCATCGAAGTAACTACCCATAATCAATTACGACTTGCACAAAATCTCCTTTGGATCCTAGAGAAAAAAAAAAAAACAACCTTCAGATTGTGGAATTTGTATAACTCTCGTCAAGCTTAAAGTCCACAGAGAGAGCCACCATCTTCAACCAAATCAAGTCCCAAAGAGCAATTTACGCTCGTAACTTTCAAAAGCACCGTATCACCAATGACAAAGAGCAGAAAATTTTGGTAAATAAAAATCAGGAATTGATGAAGTGTCAAACCTGGAGCTTCACTTTCCTATGGAACTGAACGTTCACCAAATGAGGCTGCGCGCCGTCCGATTTGAGTCCTCCCAAGAAAACAACCATAAAAACAAACCTAATGATCAATGCTGGAATTTCTTCCTGAAATAGAGAACTTAGAGAGAGAGACAGAGAGACAGAGAGAGTACTGTCAGTAAGGGTCCAGGTTGTCACTGCAAAGGGCGGAGAGGGAAGCATCGGCGGGTCAGAGGGAGCAAGCAAGAGAGAAGAGCCTGAATTGTCCTCAAATGCACACGTGAACGAATTGGCTCTGGCATGGTATTTTTAGATCTGAATGTAAGCTCAAACATCACTGACGCTCTACTTAGCTTTATTTCCAAAAGTTCCGTTTGGAATTTTGGGAGTTCGCAAAATTCGGCTTGATTTTAACAAACAGTTTGCATGCATTGAGAACATTAAATGCCGATGCAAATTCAAAGTGGCTTTTCATCTACAACCGACGCTAGCACAACAATACCGCCATGGACCATCAAGCGACACTGACAGGAATGCAACTCGATCTTGTATCCGGTGAAGACGAAGCAGAACAGAAAATGGGATAATGAAAATAAATACCAGAGAGCCCAGAGAAGTTGAAGACAGCCAAGTGGGAATAGGCATTAGAAGATTTGGATCACGGAGATAATCTGCAAAAGAGAGGGAAATCTGTCAGTATAGTCTATACAAATCTTTGTACAATTCACACATTATGTTTTGTTTTTGTTTTTGCGGTTCTCAGTTGACGACGCTCGGAGAGAAACAGAGAATGAATTCCAGAAGTATACTCGGTGAAGATCAGAGCACAATAATGGAGAATCGAGGTATGAGTTAAAGGGCTTCAAACTCTCGGATGGGAAACAGAGCTGAACCGAACGTTTGAGGCGTAGGGATAGGAACATCGATGTCTGAAAATTTTTGGGAATGACCAAAGAGGAATCAGTGATATTGACTGGATCAGAAATCGAGAATGAAAATCAGGGGAGGGACTTAGCTTTGATTCAACGGCAACGAAAACAATTGAAGAATTCGAGAACAATTGATGCTTGGAACCAACAGTGGAGGTTATCACCCGCGAAGCTTGGAGACTAGCCAGCTTTTATGGAGTTACGAAGTGGTTTCAGGAGAGCGAAGATGGAGGATTCTACAACTGAACTGCACGATTAGCGCAGAGAAATTAGATAGAGAGTGTGGGAATGGGTCAACTGAACTGAACTCAACGATCCCTAAAGAATAGGTGCTCCGAGGATAATGTAGAACTATTTGGTTGTTCTAGATTTAGGAAATCGCATCTTGAATTTTTGCTTTTTCAGAAATTTTGTTACTTGCGTGTCCAATTGTGTTCATGTTTGCATCTTGGAGCATATTATTGATTTTGCATATCTCTAAATTTAAGATAGGATTTCATATTTTATTTGGATCGTTAATTGCTATGCTAGAAAGAATTATAGTTTTCCATGACTAAATGTTTTCATTGATATTTAGCCGAACCAAACATATCTATGTTGCATGAAACTTTTGAAGGAATAATGATCCAATTTTGAGACGGCTCTAGTATGTTTAAATCCAATTAACTTTAAGAAAAATTCAAATCATAATGTTTAGTATTTCTAACCATTAAATTATTGAAATAAGGCTCTGGCATGGTATTTTTAGATCAGAACGCTCTCTGCTAAAAATTAGTGAAGAATTGTTCTTAGCTTCATTTCCAAACTATGTTGGAGGAGCGTCCGAAAATGCCATTTTTGCGGAACTGAATCCAGCCTATTTGCACGAGTCTTGCCGAAGTTGGGGAGGGGCTGTTGACTTTTTCATCATATATTTCTCTTTTGATTTATCTACACTCTCTTTATTTGGGAGAGAGAATTTCGGCTTGATTTTTGTGATTTCACATAATCAGTTAAGGTAAGCTTGATTTGAATGAGTTTTGCTATTGACTTGTTCATCATATATTTCTCTTTTGATTTACATATATTCTCTTCATTTGTTGCTTTTTCGTTTCATGGCCGTCTCTTGATTGTGAAGAGCCCAAGTTGTCCCAAATGTATGACCGAGTTGCCTTAGTGGTGTCACGTTGTGGAAAGCCCTGAACTTAGCCATGCACATCCTCAGTAATCGGTGGAACCAATCTTCCAGTTTGACCATTCCTAGAATCACAAAAGCCCCACTCCCGTCTAGCTAAACGAATTAATGATGTTTCGAAACTAAATCATAGTCCTTCTTGATTTATTGCAATAACTTTTGTCGAATTATTGTCCATTTGTAATCTATGTAATATGACAGACAATCTTAAACATCGAATATCTCCCATTTGTTAAATTGAAGGTGCACTCACTTTGCTCAGTATAATGATAAAATAATACTTTATTGGACGTAACTTACTTAAAGAATTGCTTTTAGTTTACGACATCACTTAACATATGAGTTTCTTTTGCAAAGAAAAAAAAAAGAAAGAAAAGAAGTTGCCTAGCATTCTTGCGTTTGTAAAAAAAAAAAAAATAAAAATAAAATCTAGTCTTGTTGTAGTCCTCCGTGGTTTGAATTAAAAAAAAAAAGCTCTTACCATGAGAGAGAGAGTTTCGGTCCACGAGGTTCTGAATGTTAGATTATACGTTATATTTGCAATTACGAATTGAGTCGGGTTGAAATTAAATTAAAATTATTATATTTTTATTTTATTATTTTCATTGGCGTGCGTGCATATGATGCACATGCATGCCCAAAGTTGACACACATTAATCTGCTCAAAAAGCACACATGCTAATTGTGTACTCTTTTTTCAATAATAATAATAATAATAATAATAATAATAACAGTAAAGGAAGGGCACACGCACATGATCATCAATTGTTGCCGATGCCCGCTAGTTCTTTTTCCTTTTTGTGGGTACCGTGACCGAAATATTAAGAGAGAATTGTCTTCTCGAGATTGCTGGCACAATTAAGATGGTGATTAACCGCAAATTCTTTCTTCCATTCGACATGCAATTGGTGGTGTGTCTGAACTAGAGTCCTGAAGTTTGTGGAGTTCAATCTGAAGAATATTTGAACCAAGTCGTTTACGAGAGGTAATCCGTTTAACCCATTTTTTTTTCTAATGATTATTAAATTAAAACACACGAACAATGCATCTAGAGATACATACATGGTTCAATTTTACTTTTTGCTTCCTCTGCATTTATTTATTTTTTACCTATAAATGTTACGTAAATACCACTAGATTAATCTTTTCCATGTTATCAGGACTCCCTCGAAATTGGATCACCACTCTCTCCCTCATCTCGGGCTGGAGCCAATTATGAGGTCAAGCATTGCGTAAGTGTGATCATAAACTTTTTCTATACAAACAACAGTATCTAATACTGTGCAAGACGTGTTGTTATCTTAATCTTCACACTAAAATTAAAATCGTACTAATACTTTTAATATTAGAGAGAAAAAAAAAACCAGCTCAAGAAAGCCAATCAAATGGGGATATTCCAGCAAAATGCTCTTTCGTTATCTCCATTAGGATTAAAAAAAAAGTCACTTAAAAAATATAATCTTGCAATTTATGGGGAGTAGTGGAAATATCTTAAATGTTTACGCAAATAATATATAATAGTGTTTCCACAATATGGCAATATTCCTTGCAAGAGGGGCGAGGCAGAGAGGGTTTAGAAAAATTCTCCACTTCTTTTTTTTATTAATTGAGGTTTTTAATATGTTTATGAAACACTGAGGTTTTAACTATTGCTAATAGCAAAAAAAGGGTTTAGAGCCGTTTATTTTCAGAATTAAAAATCGATTATGCTTGCTTCTTTTCTTTTCTTTTTTAAATGCAAGGTTTAAGTACATGGCTAGATGAAGGAGAAAATCAAAATTTGTTTTCCTTTGGAACAAGAAAATCAAAATTTGTTTTCCTACATGTAAAACTAAGAATTATTTACAAATTTTAATTTAGAAAGTCATGCTACACAATTATATGTCAATTTATAGTTTTAGGTTATATATTATATAAGATTGTATATATTATGCAATAAATTGAAGTCAAATTGTACGAACTGCAAAACCTAAAAAATCAATAATAACTTGAAAGAAATGAATATAAAAAGTAAAGGAATCCTAAAGAATGCACAAAAATCATTTCTTGTAATGGGGACAAGGCGTTCCGAGTAAGGTAATTTTATTCCGAGAACGCGGCAAAGCGAGCTGTGCTGATCCCGCAATCGGTCGAGCGAATCTTGGCCGTACGTTAGGTGGGCCAGTACTGCGCACGGCGGGGATTGACCCTACGCCTCGGGCAACCCATGAATGAGAGGGAGGGAGGGAGGGAATGACAGAGAGAGGGAGACTTTTGTTCGCTGACGCTTCCGTTCCGCCTTGCTTTTTGGCCTTCTCCCTTGGCGAATTCTCGCAATCTTCGTCGTCATTGCTCGCTCAGTGGACAGAAGAAATGGTCGGTAAGGTCGACGGAGAGGGATCGAGTGGTAGGAGGAAGAGCAGCAAGAGGAAATGCAAAGCGAAGCTTGTTGTTGGCGAGAGAGTGGAGGTAATGTCGGGCTTTCCCTTCTCTTCTTTGTTTTCTTTTGTTGGTTTTTCTTTTTCCTTCGTTTTTGCTATGTACATCGTTTCCTTTTGGTCGTTCACGTTGAATGAAGCAAATGGTCGAATCTCGCTCTCTTTCTTTCCTCAATTGATCTTATTCAATTTTAGACTTTCAAGATCGAGAAACTCAATGGAAGAAAGCTCTACGCTGTTGGAGTTACCTGAACTGTCTTCTAAAGTAAATCACAGTGGATAGCGGCTTGGGATGACTCTCATGTTACAATCCCTTTTTAAGACTTTCCAAGATCAGTCCCTGTCATGGATGCTCTGGTAAGGCAAATGAGAAAGCCACAGATCTAAATGGAAGGAAATGTGAAACCTCTTGGCAGGTTGTTGGTCGTGACATGATTCCACAAGCCGAATGCTGTCCATATGCTAGTCCAAAGTATGCTTCTAATATAAGCAGGAATGATCCAAATTCTCTAAAGACAGATGAACTAGAGCGCCCGTAATTTCTAGGCTAGAAAATTGATTTTTGAGGGGTGGTAACTGCCCAGCTATAAGTTACCTCTCCCGATGGGAAGTTCCATTACTCACTTATAGAAGTCTGCCAAGACCTAAGGAAAGTCAACGGGAGAACTCATATTCGAATGTCCTCAGGCAATAACAAGAGCTTGGTCGCTTTAAGGGATAATCTTCTCTTGCCTTCAACTTTTGACAGTTGCAACATCTGTACAGGTTGTGGTCCCAGTCCTTCAAAAGCTGTGGCACCACTAAGTATTGGCTGAAAATGAAAAGATGTTCACTAAAATTCAAGATTTAATAAACAAATCAAATAATTCAAATTCATTTTTTGCAATTAACGAGTTTTTAATTCCCCAATATCCAGTTGATTGGTTGATTCTCTACAATGTATTTTGTTCTTTGACAAATGAGGTCGTTGGGGTTTTCCCAGGATTTTACGTAGATCTCTAAGAAATAAATAATATTTTTTGTGCAATTCCAAATGGGAACTAAGTCTTTGTCTCATTGGTGGAACAAAATACATGAAATTCAACGGACTTTATCTACACTATTTTTCTTCTTCTTGAGATGATAGAATACAGAATACAGAGAAGAATCAGTGCAACAAGCTCCGCAAACAATCTACCTGAATCGAAATGAAACAAAATAGCGATCATCCCTTTGTTTAATTCCCTTGGCTTCACTTGCCCTTTTTTTTTTTCATGGAAGTCCAAAAACGATTAGAGATTAGGTGATGTTTGGATAGAAGAAGGAGAAGAAGACGAGGAGAAATTAAAATGAAAGTAGGATAAGATTATTGGCTAAGTTCTTGATAAGTCGGATCAAGAATCCATAATTTAGTCTTCTAAGAATCTGAAATTTATCTGTTAGAGCCGATTCACAGCCTTTTGAATTGGGAATAGAAATGGTGGATCCTAGAACTGACTTGGAGGACGGCCAACCTTCTTCTTCTTCTTCTATTTATTTGTTTATTTATTTGATTAAACTAAGACAGTCGGAGACAGAGAAAGTTTGGATACATATGCAAATAGAGGTGCGAAAAGAACCTAAACAAGCCTAAGGCAAAAGATCAGTGAGAAAAATAAATTTATTGTTTATTTATTTGAATTAAGGCTCCTTTTTTTTTCACCAAAAACGATTGCAAATTTTTGTTTTGAATTTTTCGGTAGTTCACAAAAAT